>JAJQQW010000017.1:80780222-80790222 GCA_025583905.1 Ia io
TTGAAAATTTTTAGCTATTTCCCGCTTTGTAAACCTGAAATTTAACAGGGATTTGGGGGGCCCAAAGAGTGGTATAATAAAAAAGTAGAACAAAACATCAATAACATGTTTGACTTCTGAGGCGGCCAGTTTTGCAACATTTTAACTGCAATACCTCCTCCGAGCGGGAAGGTAGAGATTGTGTAAAGGCCCACACACCCGTGCCCCCTTCAAAGGCCCCCCTGGAGCCCAAGGATGCGTGCATAGTAGAAGGGAAAAATGCCAGGTGGAAGCCTAATGCCGCATTAGTCATGAAAATACCTAGGCAAGATAATGAAGGTACCCTGAGCCCCTTTTTGTGTAGATAAGAGGTTTAAAAAAAAAAAATTTTACCTCTCCAGGTGTTCAATAATATTTTAAGAGGTTGCCTCAAGGAGACCTGGGGAAAATTGTCCACAAAGAAGGCGGAATAAGAATACCGAAAAAGCAGAAATTTGTAAGAAAATACTCCCACCCAAGTTTTTCACTTTTTGTTACTGAAAAAGAAAAAATAGAAAAAAAAACTGTTTCGCAAGTATCATGAAAAAATCCCAAAAAACAGACTACCACAAAAGGGAGGAGTGTTACGATTAGAAAGGCGAACACCTCCCTGGTAAGTAAAGTTCAAGAAAACGAAATCCAAAGAATCTCTGGAAATATCAAAAGAAGTAGTTATTTTGACCCGGAAAAAATTAAGTTGCCTTTTTTTAACTTTGGACTATCCAGATTTCAGAAGTTGAAAGTGGGACCAATTAAAGGAAAAATAAAGCTCCCCTATTGGAGGTTTAAGTAAGGTAAATGGGATTTTTAGGTAATTTGGGGTGATTTTTAAAAAAAATATATTTTAAGAAGGAAATACCTAACCTGGGAGAAAAGGTAAATGGAATAAGGAAATAAGTTATGATAAACATGGAAAAATGGAAGAAAAGAAAAAAAAATGATACAAGGAAGATAGAGATAGAGGAACAAAGAAAGGAAAGAATTAAAATGACCAAGGGAAAATATTTTTGAACAGAAAACGAAGAAAAAAGTTGATCCGCAGGCCCCCGAACCCTTAGCTCAATTTCACTGAAAGAAAAAAAAGGGGAAGGGCAAAATGAACCCGAAAATTTTAAAACCATGGACCACATGGGCAACTGTGGGAAACCGTGAAATGATTCCAGAAGAATAATCCGATTGTAAGGATAACTTTGAATATGGCAGGAAAAAAAAGCGTCTGAAACCCAAGCAACTCATGGATCCAATTCTGTCCCTAAAAATTAAAAAATATCTTCCCTTTAAATATTTTAAAAGAAAAAGCAAAATAAAAATCCAAAACGAAGTTGTAAAAAATAAACAAAAAAGTCCCGATTTAATGTCCAAACTTCAATTATTGAAAAATTCCAAAATAAACAGGACCCAGGTTTTTTTGACTCCAAAAGAGAGAGGAAGTACCCACCAACGCCTTATCAATAAGAAATGGGGAAGAATCCATTCCTCCCCCGTAAAAAAACTCCCAAAAAAATGAGTGTGCGCCCATCTCCCACGGTTTAAGTAAAAAGGTTTGCTAATTAGAAATTATTTAAAAAAAATAGGGTGAAATATTTTAATAAGAAAAAAAAAAACAAAAATATAAATAAGCTATCATTAAATGACAAAAAACATGGAATCAGAAAAAAAAATTTATGAGTTTTGTACACTAACCCCTTCTTCCAAAAGGCATTCCTATTCAGGGCAAAAAATTCGTGCCCCCACTTCTTCCCCCGCCCCCCCAAAAGAGAAGAAGTAAAACCCTTTTCCCCAAAAAACTATTATAATGTCCCCCATCACAGTGGATGTCCCTAAACCCCCCCAACCATCACTCCCCAATAAGCATAAAAAAGAAAAAAAAGGTCACCCCCCCATTTTTCCCAATAAAATTGGTCGCAATAAAAAAAAGAAAAATGAAAGAAACCAAAGTTTTTTTTATAAAAAATGAATCGTTTCCCCACCCTACAAATTTTTTTTAAAACTGATTCCCAACCCGCCAATAAACAAATCTTTTCCACCTAAACAAGTGGAGTTGCCCCAAAACCGAAAAAACCAAAAAACATTCCACCACAGAACCAACCAAATAATCCCTACTGGGGCTATGGTTGTAAAGTTCATTTGCACCCCCTTTCAATACCCCTTGACTTTTGGGAAAGTTATGTTTGGCCTTGGGCAGGGGGGGGGGAGTGGGCAGTGCCCACCAGGCAATAGAAGTGATTTTTTTTTTGTTTTGTAATTTTTCTTCATCCCCCCCCCCTTAAATTGTTTCCTCCCCCCCTCCCCTCCCTAATCCCCCCCCCCCCCCCCCCCTTATCCCCCCCCCCCCCGCTATTTTTTACCCCTAAATATTTTGCCCGCCACCATTTTTGTTCCGCTGGAGGGCACCCCCTTTCCCCCCCCCCCTTTTTTCCCCCCATTTCCCCCCTTTTTATTTGTTTTCCTTCCATTCCCCCAAATTTTCCTCCTTTCCTTTTCCCCCTCCCCCTCCCTTCCCCTTCCCCTCCCCCCCCCTTTTTTGCCCCCTTTGAAAAACCCCATTTTTTCCCTATTGTTTGCTTTTCCCCCCCTTCCCCTGTTCCCCCCCCCCCCCCCCCCTCCCCTTCCCCCCCCTTTCCTTCCTCCCCCCCCCCTTCCCTTTCCCCCATTCTTTTTCCTCAAAACCCTTCCCCGCCAATCCCCCCCCCCCCCCCCCCCCCCCCCCCCCCTCCCCCTGAGAAATTCCCCCCCCCCCTCCCCCCCCCCCCCCCCCTTTTTTTCCCTTTTTTTTTTAAATTTTCTTTCTCCCCCCCTCCTTTTTTTCCCCCTCCCTTTTTTTAATTTTTTTTCCCCTTTTTCTTTTCCCCCCTCCCCCCCACCCCTCCCCCCACCCTTCCACCCCCCCCCCCCCCTTTTTTTTTCCCCCCCAATTTTTTTCCCCCCTTTTTTTCCCCTGGCCCCCCCCCCCCCTTTCCCCCCCCCCCCCCACCCCCCCCCCCCCCCCCTTCCTTTTTTTTTTTTTTTCCCCCCCTTTCCCCCTTTCCCGAACCTAAATTTTTTTTTTCACCCCCCTCCCTTTTTATCCTTTTTTTTATTTTTTTTTCCCCCCCCCCCCCCCCTTTTTTCCCTTTCCTCCCCCCCCCTTCCCCTCCCCCTTTTTCCCCCTCCCCCCCCCCCCCGTTTAGAAAATTTTTTTTCCCTCCCCCCCCCCCCCCCCCCCTTTCCCCCCCTTTCCCCCTGCCCCACCCCCTTTCCCCCCCCCCCCCCCCCCTTTTTCCCCTTTTTCCCTCCCCCCCCCCCCCCCCCCCCCCCCCCCCCCCCCTTCCTCCCCCCCCCCTTTTTCCCCCCCCCCCCCCCCCCCCCCCCCCCCCCCCCCTTCATTGTTTTTCCCCCCCCCCCTCCCCCCCCCCCCCCCCCCCCCCCCCTTTTCCCCCCCCCCCCCCTTCCCCCCCCCCCCCTCCCCCCCCCCCCCTTCCCCCCCCCCTGTTTCTTCCCCCCCCCCCCCCTCCCCCCCCCAATCCCCCCCCCCCCCCCCCCTTTTCCCCCCCCTTTTTGGGGTTAAAACAAAGGTTTTTAAACCCCCCCCCCCCCCCCCCCCCCCCCCCCCCCCCCCCCCCCCCCTATTTTTTCCCCCCGCCCCCTTTTTCCTTCCCCTTTCCCCCTTTTTTTTCCCCTCCCCCCCCCCCCCTTTTTCCCCCCCCCCTCCCCCCCTTCCTCCCCCCCCCCCCCCCCCCCCCCCCTTCCCCCCCCCCCCCCCCCCCCCCCCCTTTTTTCCTTTCCCTCCCCTCCAACTTTTTTCCCCCTTTCTCCCCCCCCTTTTTCCCCCCCCCCCCCCCCCCTCCCCTCCCTTTTTTCCCCCCCCTCCCTTTTTTTCCCTTAAAAAACCCCCCCCCCCCCCCTCCCCCTTCCCCCCCCCCCCTTCCTCCCTCCCCTTTTTTTTTTTTTTTTTTTTTTTTCCCCCCTCCCCCCCCCCCCCCCTTTTTTTTCCCCCCCCCCCCTCCCTTTTTTTTTTTCCCCCCTTTTTTCTTTCCCCCTCTTCCCCCCCCCCCCTTCCCCCCAAATTCCCCCCCCCCCCCCCCCCCTTTTTTCCCCCAAATCCCCCTCCCCCCCCCTTCACCTCCCCCCCCCCCCCCCCCCCCCCCTTTCCCCCCCTCCCCTTCCTTATTTTCCCCATTTTTCCCCCCCCCCCCCTTTTTTCCCCCTACCCCCTCTCTCCCCTCCCCCCCTTTCCCCCCCCCTCCCCCCTCCCACTTTCCCCCCCCTAAATTTTCCCTTTTTCCCCCCTTTCCCCTTCCCCCCCCCCCCCCCCCCCCCCCCCCCCCCCTTTCCCCCTTTTTTTTTTTTTTTTTTTCCCCCTCCCCTTTTTTTTTTTTTCCCCCCCCCCCCCCCCCTTTTTTTTTCCCTCCCCCCCTTCCTCCTTTCCCCCCCCCCCCCCCCAATTTTTTTTTCCCTTTTATTCCCCTTTTCCCCCCCATTTCCCCCCTTTTTTTTTCCCTTTTTTTCCCCCCCCCCCCCCCCCCCTTTTTCTCCCCCCCCTTCCCCCCCCCCTTTTCTTTTCCCCCCCCCCCCCCCCCCCTTTTTTTTTCCTTTTTTTTCCCCCCCCCCCTTTTTTTGAAACCCGCCCTTTTTTTCCCCCCCCCCCCCCCCCTTTCCTCCCCCCCCCCCCCCCTTCCTTCCCCCCTTTCCCCCCCCCCCCCCCTCCCCCCCTCCCTTCCCCCCCCTCTCCCCCATCCCCCCCCCTTTTTCCCTCTCTCCCCCTTTTCCCTTTCCCCCCCCCCCCTTTCCCCCCCCCCCCCTCTTTCCCCCCCCCCCCTTTTTTTAATTCTTTCCTCCCCCCCCCTTTCCCCTTTTCTTCCCCCCCCCCCCCCCCCCCCCTCCCCCTCTCCCCCCCCCCCCCCTTTTTTTCCCTTCCTTTTTCCCCCCTTTTTTTTCCCCCTCCCCCCCCCCCCCCCCCCCCCCCCCCCCCCCCCCCCCCCCCCCCCCCCCCCCCCCTTCCCCCCCCCCCCCCCTCCCCCCCCCCCTTTTCCCCCCCCATTCCCCCCTTTTTTTTTTAATCCCCCCTTCTTTCCTCGTTTTCCCCCCCCCCCCCCAAAAATCCCCCTTTTTTTTTTTTTTTTTTTTTTTCCCCCCCCCCCCCCCCCCCCCCCATCCCCCCCCCCCTCCCCCCCCCCCCCCTTTTTTTTTTTTTTTTCCCCCCCCCCCCCCCCCCCCCCCCCCCCCCCCCCCCCCCCCTCCCCCCCTTTTTTTTCCCCCCCCCCCTCCCCCCCCCCCCCCTTCTTTCCCCCCCCTTTCCCAAAAAACTCTTCCCCTCCTTTTTTTTCCCCCCCCCCCCCCCCCCCCCCCCTCTTCCCCCCTCCCCCCCCCTTTTTTTTTTTTTTTCCCCCTTTTTTTCCCCCCCCCCCCCCCCCCCCTCATTCCCCCCTTTTTTTCCTTATCCCCCCCCCCCCCCCCCCCCCCCCCCCCCCCCCCCCCCCCCCCCCTTTCCTTTCCCCCCCCCCTTCCCCCTCCCCCCCCCCCCCTCCCCCCCCCCCCCCCCCCCCCCCCCCCTCCCCCCCCCCCCCCCCCCTCCAACTTAAAAACCCCTCCTTCCCCCCCCCCTTTCCCCTTTCCCCTTTTCCTTTTTCCCATTTTTCCCCCCCCCCCTTTTTTTCCCCCCCTTTTCCCCCCCTGTTTTTTCTTTTTCCCCCCCTTTCCTCCCTAAACCTTTTTCCCCCCCCCCCCCCTTTCTTTTTCCCCTTTTTTTTTTTTCCCCCCCCTTTTCCCTTTACCCCCCCCCCCTTTTAATCCCCCTCCCCCTTTTTCCCCCTTTTTCCCCTCCCCCCCCTTTCCCCCCCCCCCCCCCCCCCCCCCCCCCCCCCCCCCCCCCCCCCCCCTTTCTCCCCTTTCTTCCCCCCCCCCCCCCCCCCCCCCCCTTTTTTCCCCCCCCCCCCCTCCCCCCCCCCCCCCCCCCCTTCCCCCCCCCCCCCTATCCCCCCCCCCTTTTTTCTCCCCCCCCCCCCTTTTCCCCCCTTCCCCCCCCCTTTCTTTTTTCCCTCCTCCCCCCCCCCCCCCCTTTTCCTTCCCTCCCCCCTCCCCCCCCTTTTTTTCTTCCTTTAGTTTTTTCCCCCCCCCCTTTAATTCCCACCCCCCCCCCCCCCCCCCCCCCCCCCCCCCCCCCTTTTTTTTTATTTTTTTTTTTTTCCCCCTTTTTTCCTTTCCCCCCCCCCCCCCCCCCCCCCCCCCCCCCTTTCCCTTTCCTCCCTTTTCCCCCTTTTTTTTTTTTCCCCCTTTTTTTTCCCTTTTTTCCCCCCCCCCCCCCCTTTTTATTTTTCCCTTTTTTTTTTTTCCCCCCTTCCAAATTTTCTGCCCCCCTTTAAAATTTTTTTTTTTTTTTTTTTTTCTCCCCATTTTTTTCCTTCCCCCCCCCCCCTCTCCCCCCCCTTTTTCTTTTTCCTTCCCCCCCCTTTTTTTTTTTTTCTTTTTTTTTATTTTTTTTTCCCCCCCTTTTTTTTTTCCCCTTTTTTTTCCTTCCCTTTCCCCCCCTTTTCCCCTTTTCCCTTTTTCTTTTTTTTTATTCCCCCCCCCCCCCCCTTTTTTCTTTTTTTTTTTTTTTTTTTTTTCCAATCTTTTTTTTTTTCCCTTTTTTTTTCTTTTTACCCCCCCCTCCCCCCCCCCCCCCCCCTTTTTTTTTTTTTTCCCCTTTTCCCCCAAACCTTTTTTTTTTAATTTCCAAACTTTTTTTTTTTTCCTTTCCTTTTTTAAATCCCCCCCTTTTTTTTCCTTTTCCCCCTTTCCCCTTCCCCCCCCCTTTCTATTTTTCCTTTTTTTCAAAAAAAATTTTCTTTTTCCCCTTCCCTCCCCCCCCACCTTTTCCCCCCCCCCCCCCCCTTTACCTTTTTTTTTAAAAAACCCTTCTTTCCCCCCCCCCCCCCCCCCTTTTTTCCCCTTTTTTTTTCCCCCCCCATTTTCCCAAAAAAATTTTTTTTTTTTGAAATCACTTTCCCCCCCCCCCCCCCTTTCCCCTTATGAAATAAAAACCCCCCTTATCCCCCCCCTTTTTTCCCCTAAATCTTCTTTTTTTTTTTTTCCCCCCCCCCCCCTTTTCCCCCCCCTATTTTTTTTTTTTTTTTCCCTTTCCCCCCAAATTTTCCTTTTTTTTCCCCCCCCCCCCCCCCCCCCTTTTCCCCCCTTTTTTTCAAAATTTTCCATTTCCCCCCCCCTTCCCCCCCCCCCTTTTTTTTCTTTTCCCTTTTTTTTTAAAAAGGAAATTTCCTTTCCCCCCCCCCCTTTCCTTTTTTTTCCCAAAAATTTTTAAAAAAAAAAAAAATAAATTATCTTTTCCCCCCTTTTCCTTTCTTTCCCTTTTTCTTTTTTTCCTTTTCCCCCCCCCTTTTCTTTTTCCCCCCCCTCCTTTCCCCCCCCCCTTTTTTTTTGGGGATTTCTTCCCTTTTTTTTCTCCCTTTTCCTTTTTTTTTTCCCTCCCCATTTTTTTTCCCCCCCCCCTTTCCCCTAACCCCCCCCCCCCCCCTAAAAATTTATTTCCTTTTTTTTTTTTTCCAAAATTTCCTCCCCTCCAACTTTTCTTTTATTTTTTTGTTTGCCTTTTTTTTTTTTTTTTTTTTTAAAAACCCCCCCCCCCCCCCCCCTTCCCCCCCTCCCAAAAAACCTCCCCCCCTCCCTTTTTTTTTTTTTTATTAAAAAAAAAAAAAAAAAAATTATTTTTTTTTTTATTTTTTGGCTTTTTTTTTTAAAAATTTTAAACAAAATTTTTTTTCCCTTTTCTCCCCTTTTTTCCCCCCCCTTTCATTCCTTTTTTTTTTTCTCCCCCCCCTTTTTCCCCCTTTCCCTTTCCCCCCTTTTCCTTTTTTTTTTTTTCAATATGACTTTTCCCCCCCCCAAATTTTGTTTTTTTAAATTGTTTTTTTTTTTTTTTTTAACTTTTTTTTTTTTTGTTCCCCCAAATTTTTTTTCCCCCCCCCAAATTTTTTTTTTTCCCTTCCCCCCTTTTTCCCCCCCCCCCCCCCCAACCCCCCCCCTTTTTTAAAAAAATTTTTTTTTTTTTTTTTTTTTTTTTATCACCCCCTTTTTTCCCCCCCCCCCCCCATTTGGGGGCCCCCCCCCCCCCCCCCCCCAACCCCCCCCCCCCCCCCCTTCCAACCTTTCCCCCTTCCCCCCCCCTAAAAAACCCCCCCCCCTTTTTTTTAATTTTTTTTTTTTTTTTTTAAAAAAAAAGCCCCTTAATATAAATTCTTTTTCCCCCCCTGGGCCCCTTTTCCCCCCCCCCCCCTTTCCCCCCCCCCCCCCCCCCCCCCCCAAATCAAAATTTTCAATTTTATAATTTTTTTTTAAAATTCCCTTTCTTTCTCTTTTTTTTTTTCTTTTTTCCCCCCCCCATTCCCCCCCTCATAATTTACCTTTTTCTTTTTTTTTCCCCCCCCCCCCCCCCCCCCCCTTTTAAAAAATTCCTTTGAAAAAACCTTTTCCCCCCCTCCTTTTTTTGCCCTCCCTTAAAAAAAAAAATTTTTTTCCTTTTTTTTTTTTTTAAAAAAAAAAAAATTTTCTTTTTTTTTTCCCTTCCCAAAAATCCCCCTTTTTTTAAAAATTTTTTTAAAAAAAAACAAAAAAACCCCCATCCCCCCCTAAAATTTAAAAAAACCAAAAAATTTTCCCCCCCCCCCCCCCCCCTTTCCCTCCCCCCCCCCCCTTTTTTGAACCCCCCCTTTGGTTTTCCCTTTTTTTTTTTTCTTCCCCCTCCCCCCCCTTCCCCCTTTTCCCCTTTTTTTTCCCCCCCCTTTTTTTTTTCCTTTTTTTCCCTTTTTTTTTCCCCCCCCCTTCCCCATCCCCCCCCCCCCCCCCCCCCTTTTTTTGGTTTTTTCCCCTTTTTCCCCTTTTTTTTTTTTTTTCCCCCAAATCTTTTTTTTTTTGCCCTTTTCCCCTTTCCAAAAAAAGGGGGTTCCCTTTTTTTTCCTTGAAAATTTTTTCCCCCCCCCCCCAAAACCCCAATACTCCCCTTTTAAAAATTTTTTTTTTGGGAATTTTTTTTCTCCCAACCTTTTTTTTTTTTTTCCCCCCCCCTTTGGCACCCCCCCTTTTAAAACCCCCCCCCCCCCTTTTTTTTTTTCCCCCTTTTTATTTTTTTTTTTTTTTTTTTTTTTTTTTTTTTTTCCTTCCCCCCTTTAAAAGGGCCCCCCCCCCCCTCCCCCTTTTTTTCAAAGGTTTTTCCCCCCCCCCATTATTTTTTTTTTTTTTTTTTTCCCCCCCCCCCCCTTTTTTAAATTTTTTTTCCCCCCCCCATTTTTTTTCTAATTTTGGGAAAACCTTTTTTCCCCCCCCCCCCCTTTTTTTTTTTTTCCCGCTTTTTTTTTTTTTTAACCCCGGGGTTTTTTAAAAGGCTTTTCCCCCTCCTTTTTTTTTTTTTAACCCCCCTTTTCTTTTTTAAAATTTTTTTTTTTAAATTAAAATTTTTTTTTTTTCTTTTTTTTTTTTTTTTTTTTTTTTCTTCATTTTTTTTTTTTTTTTTGTATTTTTTTTTTAAATTTTATTTTTTTTTTTTTTTCTTAAAAACCCCCCATTTTTTAAAACTTTTTTTAGAATTTTTTTTTCCCTTCTCCCCCCTTTTTTTTTCTTTTTTTTTTTTTTTTCCCAAAAAATTTTTTTTCCCCCCTTTTTAAAGGAATCCCCCCCCCCCCCCCCCCCCCCCCAGCCCCCAACCCCCCCCCCCCCCCACCTTTTTTTTTTCCCCCCCCCCCCCCCCCCTAATAGGGGGTTTTTTTTTTTTTTTTTATTTTTTTTTTCCCCAATTTTTTTTTTCTTCCCTCTTTCCAGGGGAAAAATTTAAATTTTTTTTTTTCCCCCCCTTCCCCCCCTGGGTTCTTTTTTTTTTTTTTTTTTGGGCTTTTTTCTTTTCCTTTTAAAATTTTCTTTTTTCCTTTTTTATTTCCCTCCTTATTCTTTTCTTTTTTAATTTCCCCCCCCCCCCCTTTTTTTTTTCCCCCCTCTTTTTTTTTTTTGCCTTTTT
>JAJQQW010000017.1:80810222-80818496 GCA_025583905.1 Ia io
ACCAAAAAACCCCCCCCCACCCCACCCCCCCACCCCCCCCCACCCCCCCACATTTTCGAAATCTCCCCCACCCTTCACCTTTACCCCCCCACACCATATCCCTACACCCTCCAAAATAAAACCAATTAAACCATCCCAATGGAATAATATTTATCTAAAAAAACCCCACACCATTTACCCCCTACACCCCCTTCCCACAAACCTTCACTCCCACCCCCCCCCATCCCCCTCCCTACCCCTATTCATATATTCCCCCTCCACAATACAACCTCTCAACCCACCTAATTTCCCACATCCCCATCCTAATCCCCCCCAAAACCCCCCCCACCCAATCCCCTCGTATTCCCACCCACCCCCCAAACCCCCCCCTAAAAAATTTCAATCATTCCCCCCCTCCATTAATACCCCCACTTCCAATTTTCCAAAAAGAAAAAGCCCACCCCCTGTGACCCCCCCAAAGCCCCCCCTAATGTCCCCCTCCGCCCCCCCCCCCCCACCCCCAAAAAAAAAAACCACCCCCCAAACCCCCCCCCCCCAAAACCACCCCCCACCCCCCACCCCCAAAAACCCCCCCCAACAACCCATCCTGATCCCCACCAATCCCACCCCCAAAAACCCCGCCCCCTCCCCCCCCCCCCCTAAATAAATCCCCACCTCCCCAAAAAAACAAATAACACCCAAATAAACCCCCCAAAAAAACCCACACCCCCAAAAAAACCCCCCCCCCAAACCCAAGTTATTAACCACCCTAAACAACAACCACTTTTCCCCCCATACTCAAACAATATTTTAAACCCCCAACCCCCTCCCTTTTTCTCCCCCATCCGTTCAAACCATTCCCCTAAATTAAACCCAACAGTAAAACCAACCCCCCCCTAATAAATCCCTAAAAGCCCCCTCCCCCCAACCCAGCTCCCCAAATAACAAGAACACCCCCCCCCCCCCCCCCCCACCCCCCCAAAAAAAAAACCCCCCCAACCCCCACTGAAAAAACCCCCAATTTTTAAAAAGCCCCCCCTAACACCCCACCTCCCCCCCAAAAAATCCCCAGCCCCCCCCACCCCTAAAAAATCCCCACAAAAACCCCAAAATTGATCACCCAAAAAATAAAATAACCCTAATTTCACCCCTCCACCCACATATCCCAACAACAAAACCCACCCCCTACCAACCCCCAAAACCCCCCCCCTCTGCCATCCAAATAACCGCCCCCCCCCTCCCCTTTTCCCCCCCAAAACCCCCCTGCCAAATATATGGTTTCCCCCTCCCCCCCTCAACCCCCCCCGCCCCCCCCCCCCCCCCCGTATTCATTACCCCCCCCCCATCCCCCCCCCCACCCCCCCCCACCACAACCCCAGTTCACCGCCCCCCGTTAATACCCACATCTCCTCCACGGCACCCCCCCCCCCCTTCACCGCCCCCCCCCCCCCCCTATTATTCCATTGTACTTTTTTTAACTTCCCCCCCCAAAAAGACCACCCCCCACCCCCTCCCCCCCCCCCAAAAATTTTTCCCCCCATCCTCCACCCCCCCCCCCCCCCCCCCCCCCTTCCCCCCCCCACTATCACCCCCCCCCCCACCCACCCCCCCAGAAAAAAGAACCCCCCCCCCGCCCCCCCTCACCCCTCCCAAATTTCCCCACCTTATACCACCCCCCCCCCCAACCACCCCGTTTACCTACCGTATTCCCAGCTTTCCCCCACTCCCCCGCCCCCAAACCCCCCCCAAATCCCCCACGCCTCCCCCACCTCCCCATCTCAACCCACCCTCAAAACCCCCCCCCCCCCGAAATAAATTGAACCCATAACCCCCCCCCCCCCCTCCCCCAAGAATTCCTCCCCCCCCCGATTTAATTCTCACACCACCCCCCCCCCCTGGCCTCCCCCCCTATCCCGAACCCCCCCGCCCATTTCCAAATAACCCCCCCCCCCCCCTTCCGTTCCCCCGCAACCCCCCAGTCATCCCCCCACACCATTAAAATAAAGAACCCCCGCCTCGCAGCCCTCAACTCCCCCCCACCTCAGCCACACCCTTCCCCCAATCTACCCCCCTTCCCCTCTATTCCCCCCCCACCCCTCCCCCAAAAAAGAAACCTTATAACCCCCTCCCCTCCCCAAGCCCCCACTCCACCTACACCACCAGCCCACCCACTCCAAACCCCCCCCCCCCCCCCCCCCCCCCAATTCCCCTTGCCTCCCCATAACACCCCCCCCCCCACCCCCCAACCTCCCAACCCCCCCTCACCACCCCCCAAACAAACCCTCCCCTAAAAACCAAGAAGGGGACCCAACAAACCCCCCACCCAGAATACCCCCCCCCCGCCAAGGGAAATACCCCCAAAAAACCCTCCCACACACCCCACTCTTCCACCCTCCCAAAATTTTCCCCCCCCAGACCCCAACCCCCTGCCCCACCGTTGTCATTCCAAACGCCCCTCCCCCCCCCTTCCCTCCCAAAAACTCCCACGCACCCCCATAAAACCCCCCCCACACCCCCCCCGTAACAACCAAACCCCCTTCCCCCCCCCATTATCCCATACAACCCCCCAACCATAATGACCCCCAAATAAACCCACCCCCCCACCAACCCCCCCATAACACCCCCCCACCCCCCTCCTCACCAATTATAACCCCCCCACCCATGTTCCACCATACTATTCCCCCAACCAACCACTGAACACCCCCCCCCCCCAAACCCCCATCCACCACCCTAACCCCCCCCCAACCAAAAAACCCCCCTTTATCTTCGCCCCTGACCCAAACCACCAACCCACCACCCCCCCCCCCACCAACTATTTTTATTCCCCCCCCCAATATTTCACCCCTGCAACCCCCCTCCCCCCACGCCCCCCCCCAACCTATCAGGCCCCCCTTTTTAATCAATCACGCCTTGCAACCCTAAACCCACCACCTCCCCTCCACCACTTTTCCCCACCCCCATCCCCAAAACCATTTTTTATTCCTCTACTCCACCCTCCAAACACACCATATAACAAATAAAACCCCCAAACCCACTTTAAATTTTTTACCCCCCCTTTTAAATCCCGCCTCAATAATTTAAATCCATTTTTTCACCCCCCTAATCTTGAATAACCACAACCCCCCTAATATCCTACGATGTTTTTTTGTAGGTATTTTCCCCATTTATATGAAACCCTCCCCAACCCTTTTTTCCCCCATCACCCATTTTTTTCCAACCCCACCACCCTTATTCTTTTTTATTTTAATAAAACCCCCATAAAAATTTTATACTTTTAATCCCCCTTTCAACCCCCTCATAACCCCCCCTACACCCACCACACCCCCCACTTAAAATCTACCCCACCAAACCACCCCCCCAAATAAAATCCCTATTAAAACCCCAGCTAACAATTTTATTTTTCCCTAAAATTTTAAAAAGCTTTTAAAACATTAAAAAACCCCACCCACTCCCCCCCCCAACATCGCCCACCTAAGAACCCCCCTCCCCGACATCCCCCCTAAAAACAAACCCTTTTTCACCAATCACCCCCCACTCTAACCCCCCTCCGCCTAAAAAATTGAAAAACCATAAAAAGCCCCCCCCCACCCACCACCCCCCCGCACCCACGCCCTCCCCCCTCCCTCCTCCCCCCCCCCATTCCCCCCCACCCACAGACCTCCCAAACCCACCCCCCCAATAATTTTCAGTTCCCCCCTCCCACACCCAACCCCCCCCCCCCCCCCCCCCATTCAACACCCCCCCCCCCCCCCCCCCACCCCCACCACAACCAAACCCACCCCCCTTTTCCACATTCCCCACCCCCCCACCACATTAATTAGTAAAATTAATAAGACCATATCCCATTTAATACCAACATAACACATACCCCCCTAATTTAATAAAAAATACACGTTCCCACAACCCCCACCACCACCCCACCCCCCACCCCCCCTCCCCTCCCCCTTTTATAGAAAATACCACCCCCCCCCCCCTTAAGTTGAAATCCCCCCCCCCCAAACCCCCCCACCCCCACAACCCCCCCCCACCCCCCCCCCCCCCCCCCCCCCCCCCCCCCATAAACCCCCCCGAAAAAAAAAAACCCAGAACACCTAAAACCACATAATAGTCCCCCCCACCCAAGCCCCCCCCCCACCCCCCCCCCCCCCAAAACCCCCCCCCCAACATACCTTACCCCCCCCTCCCCCCCCCACCCCCCCGCCTTCCCCCCCCAACACCCCCCCCTACAATTGGGGCACACCCCCCTCCCCCCACCCCCCCCCCCGCCCCCCCCCCCCCCCCCCCCCCCCCCCCCCCCCCCCCCCACCCATACCCCCGACCCCCCCCCAATACCCCCCCCACCTCCCCAACCCCCTTCCACCCCCCCCCCCCCCCCCCCCCCCCCACCACAATCCCCCCCCCTCAAAGCCCCCCCCCCCCCCCCCCCCCCACCCCCCCCCCCCCCCCACCCCCCCCCCCCCCCACCCCCCCTCAAATCCCCCCACCACCCCCCCCCCCCCCCCCCCCCTTTTTGAAACCCCCCCCCCCCCCCCCCCCCCCCCCCAATGTCCACCCCCCCCCCCCCCCCCCAGCCAATTAATCCCCACCCCCTCACCCATGCCAATGTGAGAAAACCCCCCTAAAAAAAAAATTATAAAAAAATTCCCTCCCCCCCCCCATTTCCCCCAAACCCCCCCCACCCCCCCCCCCCCCCCCCCCACCCCCCCCCCTCCCCCCCCCCAAATTTTCCACCCCACCCCCCACCCCGCCACCCTACCCACCCCCCCCCCCCCCCCCCCCCCCCCCCCCCCCCCCCACAAACCACCCCCGAAAATGCCCCCCCCCCCCCCCCCCCCCCCCCCCCCACCTAACCCCAACCCCCCCCCCCCCCCCCACCCCCCCAAAAAAACCCACCCAAGATGACCCTTTAAAAACGGGCAATAGGGGGTTTAACCCACCCCCCCCCCATTCCCCCCCCCCAAGAACCTCCCCCCCCCCCCCCCCCCACCCCCCCCCCCCCCCCCCCACCCCCCCCCCCAAAAAACCCCATAAATTAACCCCATCCCCCCCCCCCCAATTTCCCCCCCCCCCCCCCCCCCCCAACCCCCATAAAACCTATTTTTTTAAAAAACATTAAAGGCCCAACAATGGGCCAAAATACAACCCTCTTATAACCTACCCTAAACCAATTTTGGGCCCCAATTAAAACCACCTTTATTTCCCCCCATACCTATTCCAAACATACCCCTTTTGTCAATTGGTGCCTTTAAAAAAAAGAATACCCCATTTATGGGACGAGGCAAAAAACCCCCCAATTGGCTATGGTTTATTTTATTCTCGCCCATAATCCTAAGACCCCCCCAAGAAATTACCCCCCCCCCCTATTAGATGTCCCCCCCAATACTAATTTTTAAAATAACAATTACATTCAAAAATGTAAACGGCTTACACCCCCCCAATAAAATACTTCTCTTTCCACCCCCCCCCCCCCCCCCCCCCTCACACTTAATAAATCTTAATTCCCCCCTCCCCGCCACCCCCCCTACACCCGCCCCTTACCTAAAATCCCCCGCCCCACCCCTTAATCACTATTAATTTAAAATTTCAAAATTTTATTTTTTTACCAAATGGTATTTTTTTTACACCCCCCAAAAAACAATTAGGTCCCCCCCCCCCCCGAACCCCCCAATTATATATTACCCCCTAAATTTTAATGTTTTAAAAAATAATTCCTCCAAAAATAAATAGCTTAGTTGGTGTCCTACCCCCCCTTGAACATGCACCCCCCCCCACCCCCCCATGGTAACCCTCCCTTTTATTGTTTTTAGTTAATTTTGGCATTCACCACCCCATATTTTTCCCCCCCCCAGAATATAAGCCCCCCACAACTTCAATTCTTTTTTTTGGTTTGAACATAAATCCCCTGACATTGAGAACACCTGCCCCCAATACCAATTCATCCCCTACAAGATTTTTTTTCCAAGGGGGCCCCACATAAACTCCCCCCCAAATTTTACCCAGTTACTTCTTGTTCTTTTTTCCCTAAACCCCCTTTAACCCCCCCCCCCTCACCTTCCCCCATTAAAGATAAGAGGCCCCATATCGCCTGGACCCCCCCACCCCCAAATTCCCACTTTACAATCCCCGCCTATTATTATACCTCACCATTTTCTACATCAAAACATCCAGACCCTTTGTCAACAGTTTAACCTCCCCATCTCAATTAATACAATAGCCCCCCCTTCATGGATGGTAACAACTATAAAAATTCCCCGCCCCCCCCATCCGCCCCCCAGCCACCCCCCCCCCCCCCTAAAATCCCCCCCCCCCCTCCCCCCCACCCCCCCCCCCCCCCAACTTATACCCCATAACCATACATTAAAATTATTCAACATTCTAACTATGTAACACATTTTAAATATCCCACCATTCCCCCCCCCCCCCACCCCCCCATAATACTCCCCCCGCCCCCCCCAACCCCCCCCCATTAAATTACATATAACAAAATTTATATCATTAACAAACCCATACTCCCAACCAAGACAGTAGAATCATCAAAACTTACAGTAAACCAACACTTATTCTTACAACAAACAAACCCCCAGTTTATTTGGTCCAAAATGAAACTTATATTATTAAAATCAAAAAATATTTACACCCAAAGCTTGCCCCCCCAAATTTACAAGCAAACCCCCTTAAGTCCCGCCCCTAATTACCAAAATAAATTGAAATTAAAAATTATAAGCTGAAATGTTCATCGACCCCCTTAAACCATATTATTCAACCCTTATACCCAACAAAACATTATCCAATAGGCCACACCCTTTTGAAATAATAATTTTCTTGCTTTTTTTGCTGTCCTTGTGTGAAAGATTTATGGAAACCTTACCCTTCCGCTTTTTTTTGTTTTCCCCACCCCCCCCTGGATGTGGACCATTTTCCCCCACCCACTTGATTTGATTGTGTTTTTGTTCCTTCGCCCCCCCCCCCCTGTTTTTATATTTTTTTTTATTATTGTTTTCTTTTCCTCATTTTTTTTTTGAAGAGGTGATTTTTCCCGCCCTGTGACCCCCCCCAAACCCTTTTTATGCAATGGTTGGGGGGGTCCCCCCCACACAGGGTAGGTGGGGCCCTCAGGAAAAGTGCAAAAAAGGAGAGGGTCCAAAGGTGTAATTTTCCCCTCCTCAATTTACCACAATTTTATATTTTTTAAGTTGGCCCTTATAACATACAGATAAGTGCGACCATTTAATCCTACATGGATCCCAAAGTAGAAAAAGGGATCTTAAAAAATTTTGAACTTAGGACCCCCAGCCCTATTCAAATTCTTCCACGGTTTTATTTCCCCTAGAAATTCGTCCTCAATACTTACTTTCCCCTCCATATATATGTTACTTTAAAACAAATAATAATCTGTTTTTGATTCCTTATGACCCCGTGTTAAGTGAAGAATGAAACCCCTTATTTTTTTTCCCCCTTTTTTTTAAATATAAATGACCTATAAAACTAGGAACTCTCAGGAAAAAAATCCCTACCGTCTTTTGACCTATTTTTTAAAACAAAATTCCCTTTTGATTGTACCAACACTATGCCTCTACAGTGTGAAAAAAAATAAAAAAAAAAAAAGAAAACCTGAGAAAAAAAAAAAGAAATGACATTTCTTAAAGAGAAAAAAAAAAAAAAAAAAAAAAAATGGAATGAAAAGAAAAAAAAAAAAAAAAAATAAAGAAAAAAAAAATGGAAAAAAATGAAGAAAAAGTCCCCCAAAGAAAAAAAAAAAAAAAAGAAACATGCCCCTAAGGATGAAAATAAAAAAAAAAAAGAATGGAAATAAAAGAAAAAAAATGAAAAAAAAGAAAATGGAATGAAGAAACTGACTTTTTTCTTTAGAGAAAAAGAAAAAAATGAAAAAAAAAAAAATGATAAAAAAAAATGAGAAATATTTGAGGTAGCAATAGCATACCAAAATCTTAAAAGATAGTGCCCGTGCCCAAATACCACCCCATAATTCAGAGCATCTACCTTTTTAATATACCTTTGGGGAACCTTTAATATTGTTTCTCCATCTGTCCTTCCTTCCTCCCTCCTCCCAAAAACAAGCCCCCCATCCTTAACTTCCCAATCAGCATCAGTGTGGATCTAGGAAGGATTTGGTCCCCACTAGGAAAGTTCTAGCGCATTCCCACCACCCCTCGGCCCAATTGAAATTTGGTTTATTTTTTTCCAACAGTTAAGCAAGGGACCTAACCTGGTCCAAATGGAAATAAACAATTTTGAAGACTTTTGTGTTATTGGGCATCAATCAGTCCACAAGAT
>JAJQQW010000017.1:80823546-80858094 GCA_025583905.1 Ia io
GCGGTGGGGAACCGGGGCTCTGGGCCTGTCCCCCACAGAGGCCCAAACCTTAGAATTCCATCCTTGGCCACTGGTCACTGTTTTTGGGGCCGGGCCCTACAGCCCCCACCACACCTGGCCTCCGGGGAGGAGAGCTCTGCATAGAAATCCTCCGCCTGCTCTAACCCCTCCCTGCCTGGCTGGTTCCCAGCAGGATGAGGTTCTGTCCTTTCCTGAGAGCAGCTGCTCTCTCCTCCCATCACAGGAGTCTCCAATGGTCATTCAGAAAAGTGGGAGTAAGGGTAGAAAAAAGGTCATCTCCGTTGGGTCTGGCCAACGGATCCTTACCTTCCTGGTGTTCCTATGCTCCCTCGGTGGTGGTGAGGGTCCATCACTCTCGGAGCAGTGGACGAACACAAGGAAGAGCAGCGCCCCACACACGATGCCCACGATGGCATCGATCACCCAGCAAGGACTGGATTGCTGCCAGGTAGCAATAGCGCTTTTCAGAGGACAGAGAAGGTTCTCCATGATCTGAATCGCACTGCTGCCCTCAGGCAATGGAGCACTGGCAGCCATGCAGGCCTAGAGGCCCAGGCTCACATCACAGCTGAGCCAGGTCACAAAGGGCTCCTGAGGCAAAGAGAGGGCCATGAGAGGGAGGCTGAACACTGCCCCTCGCTCCCCCCCCCCAGTAGGCCCCATCCCTGTGCTCTCCTGGACCTTCTAGGCCTTTATAAATTTTTCATTGATTGCTCATGGAAGCCAGGTATTACCTGATGTCTGTGTCTCTTGGAGATCTTAGCATGAATCCACCAATCTCCAATGTCATCGCTGTTGAAAGTCTGAAGTGCTCTCTGCGGTTTTGGATATTTCACAGGGATTGATCTTCTAGAATCTCATGCCCTTTGGAGATTCACTGCTCTAGACCAGTGGTCTTCAAACTGGGATATGCATCCCCCTGGGATGTGCACAGACTTTTCTTCATGAGATCGATTTAAGGAAATCAAATTCCCCATCTTCAACTTCCATAGGTTCTACAATTGATACCTCTTGATATGTATTTGCAAGAAAAGATACTTCTGGTGCAGGGTCTTGCTTTCCTACTTCTACTTTCATGATCACCCTTCCTCCCCTTGCAAAGATTCCATCCGGAACCTCACCATGGGGCATAGTTCCAGCTTATAAATCTGCCTGGCAATCAAATGCAAGGACAACTCAGTAACTCCTTGGCAATTCAGTCACCATTCTCTTGACAACCCCTGAATGCGTCCATTTGTCTTTCGGAGGGTGAACTATGGAGACAAGGTGTATTGAGGGAAGGGGGTGAGGGTGGGTGTGCCTCAGTGTGGTCAACCCCCTCCCTGCCCCCCTTCTTTCTGGAAGCCACAGCAGGCACTCGGGAAGACCAAGCCCCCATCCCTTCTCTTTCCCCGCAAGGCACAGAGGCCACCAGCTCTCACTGCAAAAATCATATATTTGGGAAACAAATTGGTGCTAAGAAGAAGGCATTAGTGCACAGAGCATGTGCTAAAGAGAAAAAGAGCAGGATTTCTCTCTATGAACTGAAATTTTTGAAATTTCTTTTTATCAGGAAAAGCATGAGAAGAACATTGAGGTTGACCAGAGAAGAGAACGTTTTTAAAAATTTTATTATCATTTTTCCCATCACCATTTATATCTTCTGTGCCCACCCCACCGTCACCACTGTTGTCTTTGTACGTGAGAGGAGAGGCAACGATGCTGGTGTTGGGCGCACACAGAAGAAAAGGGTTTCCCTGTACAGAGCAAACGGGCTTTCTTGTACGTAAGTCCCATCAGGAAAGACATGCGCAGTGTGCTCTGGCCGACCCCAGGAGTCAGATCTTGCCTTGGGACAGGGCCTTGGGCAGTGGCGGGGTCGGTCTGAGGGCCCTGCCACCCTGGGCCCATGCTGGCAGTGTCTGCCTGGGGCCTCTGGCTCCCTGGGTGGGAAGGCCCCCCTTGCTGTCCCCAGTTGTGCTCCACACGCTCTTGTTGTGGCCACTGTGGGTGGCATGGTGATCACGGGCCACCCCACCGTGGCAGAGAACCCCGAGGCGGCAGAGATGGGGACCTGCTGGAGCCTGGAGTCTTCCATTGCGCCCATGTACCTCTGGGGCATGAAGTCCCAGGTGAAGTGCTGTGCCCGCCTCTGGGCCAGCAGCTGTCTGGGGCATGTGAGCCTCCGCACCTCTGCTGTCCATCACTGAGCTGCTTCTGGCTGGCCCCCAGCTGCGGGCAGTGGCTGCTGCAGGCGGGCCTCTGTGCTGGGGACCTTCCCGTCCTTTGCCTTTCCTGGGGAGCACCCCCTGCAGACAGTGCCTCATCCTCTTCTTGAACAGGCTTTCTGCAGGGACCTGTCCCTCCCACAAGCCCTGGAAGGACTGGCTTCTGACCGGCTCTGCTGATTTCTGATCCTGGGCAGTGCTCATCCCACTGGCTTGAGAGGCCCTCAGTGCTGCCGACCACCCTCTGTGCTTCCCTGGATCGGGCCTCCTGTTGCCCTCCCTCTCCTCAGTGGGGACACACTTCTTGCACTGTCTGCGACATGGGTCCTGAGGTCTGAGGGGCTCCTGCTGGCAGCGCCCTCCACTTGAACTGCGGTCATGGAGCTCCTGGGAAGCTGACTTGTCTTGATGGGAGCGCTGACGAAAGCCGCACTGGTCAGGGGGCCTCCCCAGGTGGCTGCAGGAGACAGAGGCACAGGCCGCATCCAGGGAAAGGCAGACAGGCTGGGCAGGGTGGGCACCTGGGGCCCAGGGTCCTCCATGGCCCTGACCCTGAGTACCCAGTGGTCCTGCCATTCCTCACCCCAAGGCCATAGCCCACACCCACCCCATGGCTCCTCCCAGGTCAGTGCAAGGCAGCCTGTAGCCCTGGGGTCACATCTAGATTTGGGACAAAAGAGAACCTAGGAGAGAAACGCAAGATTCTTTACCTTCGCAGAAGACTAATCAATTCCCGAGCCTTTTCCACGTACTGCAGGCACTCTCTGTAGCCTGGAAATCAGGAGACTACGTCACATGGTGGACCAGGGCCAGGGGGTCTTACAGGAGGCTGAGTGCCATGGCCCTTTAAGAGTGACACCCTGGAGAGCTGACTCAGGAGCCCAAGCATCAGGGTCAAGGCCACATGACCCCTGACAGCGATGGCAAGGCTCCGGACAGGTAGTGCTTTGTCATTTACAAAGTGTTTCCATATCCACTACCCCTGCGGCCCTCCCTAAGTCCCTGATGGGGAGAAAGGACAGGGGCACCAGGGAGGGATCTGAGCAAAGGTAAACAGCACGCCCACAGCTGCACCTGGGGGTCCCAGCTCCCAGTCCAGCACTACTGGTCCACAACAGCCCAATGTCCGTCCTGGGACCCCCTGCTAGGGAAGCACCCACTTCCAGGCCCCGAGGCTGCGTTCCCAGCACGGGATCCGGGAAGCGTCTGCCTTCTGCCTCCTTCCAGGAGCCTCCCGAGGCTCTGCTTCCTGAGAGACAGCTCTGCCGCTGGCACCCTGGGGACCGCCTGGCCTCAGGGACAGTGCAGATGGAGGCAAAGTCTCAGGCAGGGCTGAGCGAGGGCAGAAGCTCACCTTTCAAAGCTCCACTTTTCCTCCTGCTCCTGTTCCTGCTGCTCCTCCTGGGCACCACTGAATGCTGAGACAAGAAAAACGAGGGGCTGGGACCCCATCTCACTCTCCTCTCTAGACCAGCGGCAGTCGCTCAGGGTTCGTGAACATTATGACGTTCTACAGTTACCTACCGGGCTCTCTAGTTCTCCCCCTTTCATTTGTGAAGGGCATAAAAATCATTTCACGTTTTTCTTCTTTGAAAAAGTTAAGGGACTATTTTTATTGGAGACCGAGCAGGGATTTCTTCCATCACTGTTCCTCAGCTCGAGAAACACACACATCCTCAGACCTGCAGGCCCGCCTGGAGCTCCCTCAGGTAGGACTCTGCTTCCGGAGGCCACAGCCCACCCAGCCCCTGCTCAGCGGACCCCAGGGGCTCCCTCGGGTCAGCCCCACAGAGGGGAGGCTCGCTAAAGGCACCTGCCGAGGAAGGCGGTGGGGAACCGGGGCTCTGGGCCTGTCCCCCACAGAGGCCCAAACCTTAGAATTCCATCCTTGGCCACTGGTCACTGTTTTTGGGGCCGGGCCCTACAGCCCCCACCACACCTGGCCTCCGGGGAGGAGAGCTCTGCATAGAAATCCTCCGCCTGCTCTAACCCCTCCCTGCCTGGCTGGTTCCCAGCAGGATGAGGTTCTGTCCTTTCCTGAGAGCAGCTGCTCTCTCCTCCCATCACAGGAGTCTCCAATGGTCATTCAGAAAAGTGGGAGTAAGGGTAGAAAAAAGGTCATCTCCGTTGGGTCTGGCCAACGGATCCTTACCTTCCTGGTGTTCCTATGCTCCCTCGGTGGTGGTGAGGGTCCATCACTCTCGGAGCAGTGGACGAACACAAGGAAGAGCAGCGCCCCACACACGATGCCCACGATGGCATCGATCACCCAGCAAGGACTGGATTGCTGCCAGGTAGCAATAGCGCTTTTCAGAGGACAGAGAAGGTTCTCCATGATCTGAATCGCACTGCTGCCCTCAGGCAATGGAGCACTGGCAGCCATGCAGGCCTAGAGGCCCAGGCTCACATCACAGCTGAGCCAGGTCACAAAGGGCTCCTGAGGCAAAGAGAGGGCCATGAGAGGGAGGCTGAACACTGCCCCTCGCTCCCCCCCCAGTAGGCCCCATCCCGGTGCTCTCCTGGACCTTCTAGGCCTTTATAAATTTTTCATTGATTGCTCATGGAAGCCAGGTATTACCTGATGTCTGTGTCTCTTGGAGATCTTAGCATGAATCCACCAATCTCCAATGTCATCGCTGTTGAAAGTCTGAAGTGCTCTCTGCGGTTTTGGATATTTCACAGGGATTGATCTTCTAGAATCTCATGCCCTTTGGAGATTCACTGCTCTAGACCAGTGGTCTTCAAACTGGGATATGCATCCCCCTGGGATGTGCACAGACTTTTCATGAGATCGATTTAAGGAAATCAAATTCCCCATCTTCAACTTCCATAGGTTCTACAATTGATACCTCTTGATATGTATTTGCAAGAAAAGATACTTCTGGTGCAGGGTCTTGCTTTCCTACTTCTACTTTCATGATCACCCTTCCTCCCCTTGCAAAGATTCCATCCGGAACCTCACCATGGGGCATAGTTCCAGCTTATAAATCTGCCTGGCAATCAAATGCAAGGACAACTCAGTAACTCCTTGGCAATTCAGTCACCATTCTCTTGACAACCCCTGAATGCGTCCATTTGTCTTTCGGAGGGTGAACTATGGAGACAAGGTGTATTGAGGGAAGGGGGTGAGGGTGGGTGTGCCTCAGTGTGGTCAACCCCCTCCCTGCCCCCCTTCTTTCTGGAAGCCACAGCAGGCACTCGGGAAGACCAAGCCCCCATCCCATCCCTTCTCTTTCCCCGCAAGGCACAGAGGCCACCAGCTCTCACTGCAAAAATCATATATTTGGGAAACAAATTGGTGCTAAGAAGAAGGCATTAGTGCACAGAGCATGTGCGAAAGAGAAAAAGAGCAGGATTTCTCTCTATGAACTGAAATTTTTGAAATTTCTTTTTATCAGGAAAAAGCATGAGAAGAACATTGAGGTTGACCAGAGAAGAGAACGTTTTTAAAAATTTTATTATCATTTTCCCATCACCATTTATATCTTCTGTGCCCACCCCACCGTCACCACTGTTGTCTTTGTACGTGAGAGGAGAGGCAACGATGCTGGTGTTGGGCGCACACAGAAGAAAAGGGTTTCCCTGTACAGAGCAAACGGGCTTTCTTGTACGTAAGTCCCATCAGGAAAGACATGCGCAGTGTGCTCTGGCCGACCCCAGGAGTCAGATCTTGCCTTGGGACAGGGCCTTGGGCAGTGGCGGGGTCGGTCTGAGGGCCCTGCCACCACCCTGGGCCCATGCTGGCAGTGTCTGCCTGGGGCCTCTGGCTCCCTGGGTGGGAAGGCCCCCTTGCTGTCCCCAGTTGTGCTCCACACGCTCTTGTTGTGGCCACTGTGGGTGGCATGGTGATCACGGGCCACCCCACCGTGGCAGAGAACCCCGAGGCGGCAGAGATGGGGACCTGCTGGAGCCTGGAGTCTTCCATTGCGCCCATGTACCTCTGGGGCATGAAGTCCCAGGTGAAGTGCTGTGCCCGCCTCTGGGCCAGCAGCTGTCTGGGGCATGTGAGCCTCCGCACCTCTGCTGTCCATCACTGAGCTGCTTCTGGCTGGCCCCCAGCTGCGGGCAGTGGCTGCTGCAGGCGGGCCTCTGTGCTGGGGACCTTCCCGTCCTTTGCCTTTCCTGGGGAGCACCCCCTGCAGACAGTGCCTCATCCTCTTCTTGAACAGGCTTTCTGCAGGGACCTGTCCCTCCCACAAGCCCTGGAAGGACTGGCTTCTGACCGGCTCTGCTGATTTCTGATCCTGGGCAGTGCTCATCCCACTGGCTTGAGAGGCCCTCAGTGCTGCCGACCACCCTCTGTGCTTCCCTGGATCGGGCCTCCTGTTGCCCTCCCTCTCCTCAGTGGGGACACACTTCTTGCACTGTCTGCGACATGGGTCCTGAGGTCTGAGGGGCTCCTGCTGGCAGCGCCCTCCACTTGAACTGCGGTCATGGAGCTCCTGGGAAGCTGACTTGTCTTGATGGGAGCGCTGACGAAAGCCGCACTGGTCAGGGGGCCTCCCCAGGTGGCTGCAGGAGACAGAGGCACAGGCCGCATCCAGGGAAAGGCAGACAGGCTGGGCAGGGTGGGCACCTGGGGCCCAGGGTCCTCCATGGCCCTGACCCTGAGTACCCAGTGGTCCTGCCATTCCTCACCCCAAGGCCATAGCCACACCCACCCCATGGCTCCTCCCAGGTCAGTGCAAGGCAGCCTGTAGCCCTGGGGTCACATCTAGATTTGGGACAAAAGAGAACCTAGGAGAGAAACGCAAGATTCTTTACCTTCGCAGAAGACTAATCAATTCCCGAGCCTTTTCCACGTACTGCAGGCACTCTCTGTAGCCTGGAAATCAGGAGACTACGTCACATGGTGGACCAGGGCCAGGGGGTCTTACAGGAGGCTGAGTGCCATGGCCCTTTAAGAGTGACACCCTGGAGAGCTGACTCAGGAGCCCAAGCATCAGGGTCAAGGCCACATGACCCCTGACAGCGATGGCAAGGCTCCGGACAGGTAGTGCTTTGTCATTTACAAAGTGTTTCCATATCCACTACCCCTGCGGCCCTCCCTAAGTCCCTGATGGGGAGAAAGGACAGGGGCACCAGGGAGGGATCTGAGCAAAGGTAAACAGCACGCCCACAGCTGCACCTGGGGGTCCCAGCTCCCAGTCCAGCACTACTGGTCCACAACAGCCCAATGTCCGTCCTGGGACCCCCTGCTAGGGAAGCACCCACTTCCAGGCCCCCGAGGCTGCGTTCCCAGCACGGGATCCGGGAAGCGTCTGCCTTCTGCCTCCTTCCAGGAGCCTCCCGAGGCTCTGCTTCCTGAGAGACAGCTCTGCCGCTGGCACCCTGGGGACCGCCTGGCCTCAGGGACAGTGCAGATGGAGGCAAAGTCTCAGGCAGGGCTGAGCGAGGGCAGAAGCTCACCTTTCAAAGCTCCACTTTTCCTCCTGCTCCTGTTCCTGCTGCTCCTCCTGGGCACCACTGAATGCTGAGACAAGAAAAACGAGGGGCTGGGACCCCATCTCACTCTCCTCTCTAGACCAGCGGCAGTCGCTCAGGGTTCGTGAACATTATGACGTTCTACAGTTACCTACCGGGCTCTCTAGTTCTCCCCCTTTCATTTGTGAAGGGCATAAAAATCATTTCACGTTTTTCTTCTTTGAAAAAGTTAAGGGACTATTTTTATTGGAGACCGAGCAGGGATTTCTTCCATCACTGTTCCTCAGCTCGAGAAACACACACATCCTCAGACCTGCAGGCCCGCCTGGAGCTCCCTCAGGTAGGACTCTGCTTCCGGAGGCCACAGCCCACCCAGCCCCTGCTCAGCGGACCCCAGGGGCTCCCTCGGGTCAGCCCCACAGAGGGGAGGCTCGCTAAAGGCACCTGCCGAGGAAGGCGGTGGGGAACCGGGGCTCTGGGCCTGTCCCCCACAGAGGCCCAAACCTTAGAATTCCATCCTTGGCCACTGGTCACTGTTTTTGGGGGGCCGGGCCCTACAGCCCCCCCACCACACCTGGCCTCCGGGGAGGAGAGCTCTGCATAGAAATCCTCCGCCTGCTCTAACCCCTCCCTGCCTGGCTGGTTCCCAGCAGGATGAGGTTCTGTCCTTTCCTGAGAGCAGCTGCTCTCTCCTCCCATCACAGGAGTCTCCAATGGTCATTCAGAAAAGTGGGAGTAAGGGTAGAAAAAAGGTCATCTCCGTTGGGTCTGGCCAACGGATCCTTACCTTCCTGGTGTTCCTGTTCCTATGCTCCCTCGGTGGTGGTGAGGGTCCATCACTCTCGGAGCAGTGGACGAACACAAGGAAGAGCAGCGCCCCACACACGATGCCCACGATGGCATCGATCACCCAGCAAGGACTGGATTGCTGCCAGGTAGCAATAGCGCTTTTCAGAGGACAGAGAAGGTTCTCCATGATCTGAATCGCACTGCTGCCCTCAGGCAATGGAGCACTGGCAGCCATGCAGGCCTAGAGGCCCAGGCTCACATCACAGCTGAGCCAGGTCACAAAGGGCTCCTGAGGCAAAGAGAGGGCCATGAGAGGGAGGCTGAACACTGCCCCTCGCTCCCCCCCCAGTAGGCCCCATCCCGGTGCTCTCCTGGACCTTCTAGGCCTTTATAAATTTTTCATTGATTGCTCATGGAAGCCAGGTATTACCTGATGTCTGTGTCTCTTGGAGATCTTAGCATGAATCCACCAATCTCCAATGTCATCGCTGTTGAAAGTCTGAAGTGCTCTCTGCGGTTTTGGATATTTCACAGGGATTGATCTTCTAGAATCTCATGCCCTTTGGAGATTCACTGCTCTAGACCAGTGGTCTTCAAACTGGGATATGCATCCCCCTGGGATGTGCACAGACTTTTCATGAGATCGATTTAAGGAAATCAAATTCCCCATCTTCAACTTCCATAGGTTCTACAATTGATACCTCTTGATATGTATTTGCAAGAAAAGATACTTCTGGTGCAGGGTCTTGCTTTCCTACTTCTACTTTCATGATCACCCTTCCTCCCCTTGCAAAGATTCCATCCGGAACCTCACCATGGGGCATAGTTCCAGCTTATAAATCTGCCTGGCAATCAAATGCAAGGACAACTCAGTAACTCCTTGGCAATTCAGTCACCATTCTCTTGACAACCCCTGAATGCGTCCATTTGTCTTTCGGAGGGTGAACTATGGAGACAAGGTGTATTGAGGGAAGGGGGTGAGGGTGGGTGTGCCTCAGTGTGGTCAACCCCCTCCCTGCCCCCCTTCTTTCTGGAAGCCACAGCAGGCACTCGGGAAGACCAAGCCCCCATCCCTTCTCTTTCCCCGCAAGGCACAGAGGCCACCAGCTCTCACTGCAAAAATCATATATTTGGGAAACAAATTGGTGCTAAGAAGAAGGCATTAGTGCACAGAGCATGTGCGAAAGAGAAAAAGAGCAGGATTTCTCTCTATGAACTGAAATTTTTGAAATTTCTTTTTATCAGGAAAAGCATGAGAAGAACATTGAGGTTGACCAGAGAAGAGAACGTTTTAAAAATTTTATTATCATTTTCCCATCACCATTTATATCTTCTGTGCCCACCCCACCGTCACCACTGTTGTCTTTGTACGTGAGAGGAGAGGCAACGATGCTGGTGTTGGGCGCACACAGAAGAAAAGGGTTTCCCTGTACAGAGCAAACGGGCTTTCTTGTACGTAAGTCCCATCAGGAAAGACATGCGCAGTGTGCTCTGGCCGACCCCAGGAGTCAGATCTTGCCTTGGGCAGTGGCGGGGTCGGTCTGAGGGCCCTGCCACCCTGGGCCCATGCTGGCAGTGTCTGCCTGGGGCCTCTGGCTCCCTGGGTGGGAAGGCCCCCTTGCTGTCCCCAGTTGTGCTCCACACGCTCTTGTTGTGGCCACTGTGGGTGGCATGGTGATCACGGGCCACCCCACCGTGGCAGAGAACCCCGAGGCGGCAGAGATGGGGACCTGCTGGAGCCTGGAGTCTTCCATTGCGCCCATGTACCTCTGGGGCATGAAGTCCCAGGTGAAGTGCTGTGCCCGCCTCTGGGCCAGCAGCTGTCTGGGGCATGTGAGCCTCCGCACCTCTGCTGTCCATCACTGAGCTGCTTCTGGCTGGCCCCCAGCTGCGGGCAGTGGCTGCTGCAGGCGGGCCTCTGTGCTGGGGACCTTCCCGTCCTTTGCCTTTCCTGGGGAGCACCCCCTGCAGACAGTGCCTCATCCTCTTCTTGAACAGGCTTTCTGCAGGGACCTGTCCCTCCCACAAGCCCTGGAAGGACTGGCTTCTGACCGGCTCTGCTGATTTCTGATCCTGGGCAGTGCTCATCCCACTGGCTTGAGAGGCCCTCAGTGCTGCCGACCACCCTCTGTGCTTCCCTGGATCGGGCCTCCTGTTGCCCTCCCTCTCCTCAGTGGGGACACACTTCTTGCACTGTCTGCGACATGGGTCCTGAGGTCTGAGGGGCTCCTGCTGGCAGCGCCCTCCACTTGAACTGCGGTCATGGAGCTCCTGGGAAGCTGACTTGTCTTGATGGGAGCGCTGACGAAAGCCGCACTGGTCAGGGGGCCTCCCCAGGTGGCTGCAGGAGACAGAGGCACAGGCCGCATCCAGGGAAAGGCAGACAGGCTGGGCAGGGTGGGCACCTGGGGCCCAGGGTCCTCCATGGCCCTGACCCTGAGTACCCAGTGGTCCTGCCATTCCTCACCCCAAGGCCATAGCCACACCCACCCCATGGCTCCTCCCAGGTCAGTGCAAGGCAGCCTGTAGCCCTGGGGTCACATCTAGATTTGGGACAAAAGAGAACCTAGGAGAGAAACGCAAGATTCTTTACCTTCGCAGAAGACTAATCAATTCCCGAGCCTTTTCCACGTACTGCAGGCACTCTCTGTAGCCTGGAAATCAGGAGACTACGTCACATGGTGGACCAGGGCCAGGGGGTCTTACAGGAGGCTGAGTGCCATGGCCCTTTAAGAGTGACACCCTGGAGAGCTGACTCAGGAGCCCAAGCATCAGGGTCAAGGCCACATGACCCCTGACAGCGATGGCAAGGCTCCGGACAGGTAGTGCTTTGTCATTTACAAAGTGTTTCCATATCCACTACCCCTGCGGCCCTCCCTAAGTCCCTGATGGGGAGAAAGGACAGGGGCACCAGGGAGGGATCTGAGCAAAGGTAAACAGCACGCCCACAGCTGCACCTGGGGGTCCCAGCTCCCAGTCCAGCACTACTGGTCCACAACAGCCCAATGTCGTCCTGGGACCCCCTGCTAGGGAAGCACCCACTTCCAGGCCCCGAGGCTGCGTTCCCAGCACGGGATCCGGGAAGCGTCTGCCTTCTGCCTCCTTCCAGGAGCCTCCCGAGGCTCTGCTTCCTGAGAGACAGCTCTGCCGCTGGCACCCTGGGGACCGCCTGGCCTCAGGGACAGTGCAGATGGAGGCAAAGTCTCAGGCAGGGCTGAGCGAGGGCAGAAGCTCACCTTTCAAAGCTCCACTTTTCCTCCTGCTCCTGTTCCTGCTGCTCCTCCTGGGCACCACTGAATGCTGAGACAAGAAAAACGAGGGGCTGGGACCCCATCTCACTCTCCTCTCTAGACCAGCGGCAGTCGCTCAGGGTTCGTGAACATTATGACGTTCTACAGTTACCTACCGGGCTCTCTAGTTCTCCCCCTTTCATTTGTGAAGGGCATAAAAATCATTTCACGTTTTTCTTCTTTGAAAAAGTTAAGGGACTATTTTTATTGGAGACCGAGCAGGGATTTCTTCCATCACTGTTCCTCAGCTCGAGAAACACACACATCCTCAGACCTGCAGGCCCGCCTGGAGCTCCCTCAGGTAGGACTCTGCTTCCGGAGGCCACAGCCCACCCAGCCCCTGCTCAGCGGACCCCAGGGGCTCCCTCGGGTCAGCCCCACAGAGGGGAGGCTCGCTAAAGGCACCTGCCGAGGAAGGCGGTGGGGAACCGGGGCTCTGGGCCTGTCCCCCACAGAGGCCCAAACCTTAGAATTCCATCCTTGGCCACTGGTCACTGTTTTTGGGGCCGGGCCCTACAGCCCCCACCACACCTGGCCTCCGGGGAGGAGAGCTCTGCATAGAAATCCTCCGCCTGCTCTAACCCCTCCCTGCCTGGCTGGTTCCCAGCAGGATGAGGTTCTGTCCTTTCCTGAGAGCAGCTGCTCTCTCCTCCCATCACAGGAGTCTCCAATGGTCATTCAGAAAAGTGGGAGTAAGGGTAGAAAAAAGGTCATCTCCGTTGGGGTCTGGCCAACGGATCCTTACCTTCCTGGTGTTCCTATGCTCCCTCGGTGGTGGTGAGGGTCCATCACTCTCGGAGCAGTGGACGAACACAAGGAAGAGCAGCGCCCCACACACGATGCCCACGATGGCATCGATCACCCAGCAAGGACTGGATTGCTGCCAGGTAGCAATAGCGCTTTTCAGAGGACAGAGAAGGTTCTCCATGATCTGAATCGCACTGCTGCCCTCAGGCAATGGAGCACTGGCAGCCATGCAGGCCTAGAGGCCCAGGCTCACATCACAGCTGAGCCAGGTCACAAAGGGCTCCTGAGGCAAAGAGAGGGCCATGAGAGGGAGGCTGAACACTGCCCCTCGCTCCCCCCCCCAGTAGGCCCCATCCCGGTGCTCTCCTGGACCTTCTAGGCCTTTATAAATTTTTCATTGATTGCTCATGGAAGCCAGGTATTACCTGATGTCTGTGTCTCTTGGAGATCTTAGCATGAATCCACCAATCTTCCAATGTCATCGCTGTTGAAAGTCTGAAGTGCTCTCTGCGGTTTTGGATATTTCACAGGGATTGATCTTCTAGAATCTCATGCCCTTTGGAGATTCACTGCTCTAGACCAGTGGTCTTCAAACTGGGATATGCATCCCCCTGGGATGTGCACAGACTTTTCATGAGATCGATTTAAGGAAATCAAATTCCCCATCTTCAACTTCCATAGGTTCTACAATTGATACCTCTTGATATGTATTTGCAAGAAAAGATACTTCTGGTGCAGGGTCTTGCTTTCCTACTTCTACTTTCATGATCACCCTTCCTCCCCTTGCAAAGATTCCATCCGGAACCTCACCATGGGGCATAGTTCCAGCTTATAAATCTGCCTGGCAATCAAATGCAAGGACAACTCAGTAACTCCTTGGCAATTCAGTCACCATTCTCTTGACAACCCCTGAATGCGTCCATTTGTCTTTCGGAGGGTGAACTATGGAGACAAGGTGTATTGAGGGAAGGGGGTGAGGGTGGGTGTGCCTCAGTGTGGTCAACCCCCTCCCTGCCCCCCTTCTTTCTGGAAGCCACAGCAGGCACTCGGGAAGACCAAGCCCCCATCCCTTCTCTTTCCCCGCAAGGCACAGAGGCCACCAGCTCTCACTGCAAAAATCATATATTTGGGAAACAAATTGGTGCTAAGAAGAAGGCATTAGTGCACAGAGCATGTGCTAAAGAGAAAAAGAGCAGGATTTCTCTCTATGAACTGAAATTTTTGAAATTTCTTTTTATCAGGAAAAGCATGAGAAGAACATTGAGGTTGACCATAGAAGAGAACGTTTTAAAAATTTTATTATCATTTTCCCATCACCATTTATATCTTCTGTGCCCACCCCACCGTCACCACTGTTGTCTTTGTACGTGAGAGGAGAGGCAACGATGCTGGTGTTGGGCGCACACAGAAGAAAAGGGTTTCCCTGTACAGAGCAAACGGGCTTTCTTGTACGTAAGTCCCATCAGGAAAGACATGCGCAGTGTGCTCTGGCCGACCCCAGGAGTCAGATCTTGCCTTGGGACAGGGCCTTGGGCAGTGGCGGGGTCGGTCTGAGGGCCCTGCCACCCTGGGCCCATGCTGGCAGTGTCTGCCTGGGGCCTCTGGCTCCCTGGGTGGGAAGGCCCCCTTGCTGTCCCCCAGTTGTGCTCCACACGCTCTTGTTGTGGCCACTGTGGGTGGCATGGTGATCACGGGCCACCCCACCGTGGCAGAGAACCCCGAGGCGGCAGAGATGGGGACCTGCTGGAGCCTGGAGTCTTCCATTGCGCCCATGTACCTCTGGGGCATGAAGTCCCAGGTGAAGTGCTGTGCCCGCCTCTGGGCCAGCAGCTGTCTGGGGCATGTGAGCCTCCGCACCTCTGCTGTCCATCACTGAGCTGCTTCTGGCTGGCCCCCAGCTGCGGGCAGTGGCTGCTGCAGGCGGGCCTCTGTGCTGGGGACCTTCCCGTCCTTTGCCTTTCCTGGGGAGCACCCCCTGCAGACAGTGCCTCATCCTCTTCTTGAACAGGCTTTCTGCAGGGACCTGTCCCTCCCACAAGCCCTGGAAGGACTGGCTTCTGACCGGCTCTGCTGATTTCTGATCCTGGGCAGTGCTCATCCCACTGGCTTGAGAGGCCCTCAGTGCTGCCGACCACCCTCTGTGCTTCCCTGGATCGGGCCTCCTGTTGCCCTCCCTCTCCTCAGTGGGGACACACTTCTTGCACTGTCTGCGACATGGGTCCTGAGGTCTGAGGGGCTCCTGCTGGCAGCGCCCTCCACTTGAACTGCGGTCATGGAGCTCCTGGGAAGCTGACTTGTCTTTGATGGGAGCGCTGACGAAAGCCGCACTGGTCAGGGGGCCTCCCCAGGTGGCTGCAGGAGACAGAGGCACAGGCCGCATCCAGGGAAAGGCAGACAGGCTGGGCAGGGTGGGCACCTGGGGCCCAGGGTCCTCCATGGCCCTGACCCTGAGTACCCAGTGGTCCTGCCATCCTCACCCCAAGGCCATAGCCACACCCACCCCATGGCTCCTCCCAGGTCAGTGCAAGGCAGCCTGTAGCCCTGGGGTCACATCTAGATTTGGGACAAAAGAGAACCTAGGAGAGAAACGCAAGATTCTTTACCTTCGCAGAAGACTAATCAATTCCCGAGCCTTTTCCACGTACTGCAGGCACTCTCTGTAGCCTGGAAATCAGGAGACTACGTCACATGGTGGACCAGGGCCAGGGGGTCTTACAGGAGGCTGAGTGCCATGGCCCTTTAAGAGTGACACCCTGGAGAGCTGACTCAGGAGCCCAAGCATCAGGGTCAAGGCCACATGACCCCTGACAGCTATGGCAAGGCTCCGGACAGGTAGTGCTTTGTCATTTACAAAGTGTTTCCATATCCACTACCCCTGCGGCCCTCCCTAAGTCCCTGATGGGGAGAAAGGACAGGGGCACCAGGGAGGGATCTGAGCAAAGGTAAACAGCACGCCCACAGCTGCACCCTGGGGGTCCCAGCTCCCAGTCCAGCACTACTGGTCCACAACAGCCCAATGTCCGTCCTGGGACCCCCTGCTAGGGAAGCACCCACTTCCAGGCCCCGAGGCTGCGTTCCCAGCACGGGATCCGGGAAGCGTCTGCCTTCTGCCTCCTTCCAGGAGCCTCCCGAGGCTCTGCTTCCTGAGAGACAGCTCTGCCGCTGGCACCCTGGGGACCGCCTGGCCTCAGGGACAGTGCAGATGGAGGCAAAGTCTCAGGCAGGGCTGAGCGAGGGCAGAAGCTCACCTTTCAAAGCTCCACTTTTCCTCCTGCTCCTGTTCCTGCTGCTCCTCCTGGGCACCACTGAATGCTGAGACAAGAAAAACGAGGGGCTGGGACCCCATCTCACTCTCCTCTCTAGACCAGCGGCAGTCGCTCAGGGTTCGTGAACATTATGACGTTCTACAGTTACCTACCGGGCTCTCTAGTTCTCCCCCCTTTCATTTGTGAAGGGCATAAAAATCATTTCACGTTTTTCTTCTTTGAAAAAGTTAAGGGACTATTTTTATTGGAGACCGAGCAGGGATTTCTTCCATCACTGTTCCTCAGCTCGAGAAAACACACACATCCTCAGACCTGCAGGCCCGCCTGGAGCTCCCTCAGGTAGGACTCTGCTTCCGGAGGCCACAGCCCACCCAGCCCCTGCTCAGCGGACCCCAGGGGCTCCCTCGGGTCAGCCCCACAGAGGGGAGGCTCGCTAAAGGCACCTGCCGAGGAAGGCGGTGGGGAACCGGGGCTCTGGGCCTGTCCCCCACAGAGGCCCAAACCTTAGAATTCCATCCTTGGCCACTGGTCACTGTGTTTGGGGCCGGGCCCTACAGCCCCCACCACACCTGGCCTCCGGGGAGGAGAGCTCTGCATAGAAATCCTCCGCCTGCTCTAACCCCTCCCTGCCTGGCTGGTTCCCAGCAGGATGAGGTTCTGTCCTTTCCTGAGAGCAGCTGCTCTCTCCTCCCATCACAGGAGTCTCTCCAATGGTCATTCAGAAAAGTGGGAGTAAGGGTAGAAAAAAGGTCATCTCCGTTGGGTCTGGCCAACGGATCCTTACCTTCCTGGTGTTCCTATGCTCCCTCGGTGGTGGTGAGGGTCCATCACTCTCGGAGCAGTGGACGAACACAAGGAAGAGCAGCGCCCCACACACGATGCCCACGATGGCATCGATCACCCAGCAAGGACTGGATTGCTGCCAGGTAGCAATAGCGCTTTTCAGAGGACAGAGAAGGTTCTCCATGATCTGAATCGCACTGCTGCCCTCAGGCAATGGAGCACTGGCAGCCATGCAGGCCTAGAGGCCCAGGCTCACATCACAGCTGAGCCAGGTCACAAAGGGCTCCTGAGGCAAAGAGAGGGCCATGAGAGGGAGGCTGAACACTGCCCCTCGCTCCCCCCCCCCAGTAGGCCCCATCCCTGTGCTCTCCTGGACCTTCTAGGCCTTTATAAATTTTTCATTGATTGCTCATGGAAGCCAGTATTACCTGATGTCTGTGTCTCTTGGAGATCTTAGCATGAATCCACCAATCTCCAATGTCATCGCTGTTGAAAGTCTGAAGTGCTCTCTGCGGTTTTGGATATTTCACAGGGATTGATCTTCTAGAATCTCATGCCCTTTGGAGATTCACTGCTCTAGACCAGTGGTCTTCAAACTGGGATATGCATCCCCCTGGGATGTGCACAGACTTTTCATGAGATCGATTTAAGGAAATCAAATTCCCCATCTTCAACTTCCATAGGTTCTACAATTGATACCTCTTGATATGTATTTGCAAGAAAAGATACTTCTGGTGCAGGGTCTTGCTTTCCTACTTCTACTTTCATGATCACCCTTCCTCCCCTTGCAAAGATTCCATCCGGAACCTCACCATGGGGCATAGTTCCAGCTTATAAATCTGCCTGGCAATCAAATGCAAGGACAACTCAGTAACTCCTTGGCAATTCAGTCACCATTTCTCTTGACAACCCCTGAATGCGTCGTCCATTTGTCTTTCGGAGGGTGAACTATGGAGACAAGGTGTATTGAGGGAAGGGGGTGAGGGTGGGTGTGCCTCAGTGTGGTCAACCCCCTCCCTGCCCCCCTTCTTTCTGGAAGCCACAGCAGGCACTCGGGAAGACCAAGCCCCCATCCCTTCTCTTTCCCCGCAAGGCACAGAGGCCACCAGCTCTCACTGCAAAAATCATATATTTGGGAAACAAATTGGTGCTAAGAAGAAGGCATTAGTGCACAGAGCATGTGCTAAAGAGAAAAAGAGCAGGATTTCTCTCTATGAACTGAAATTTTTGAAATTTCTTTTTATCAGGAAAAGCATGAGAAGAACATTGAGGTTGACCAGAGAAGAGAACGTTTTAAAAAATTTTTTATTATCATTTTCCCATCACCATTTATATCTTCTGTGCCCACCCCACCGTCACCACTGTTGTCTTTGTACGTGAGAGGAGAGGCAACGATGCTGGTGTTGGGGGCGCACACAGAAGAAAAGGGTTTCCCTGTACAGAGCAAACGGGCTTTCTTGTACGTAAGTCCCATCAGGAAAGACATGCGCAGTGTGCTCTGGCCGACCCCAGGAGTCAGATCTTGCCTTGGGACAGGGCCTTGGGCAGTGGCGGGGTCGGTCTGAGGGCCCTGCCACCCTGGGCCCATGCTGGCAGTGTCTGCCTGGGGCCTCTGGCTCCCTGGGTGGGAAGGCCCCCTTGCTGTCCCCAGTTGTGCTCCACACGCTCTTGTTGTGGCCACTGTGGGTGGCATGGTGATCACGGGCCACCCCACCGTGGCAGAGAACCCCGAGGCGGCAGAGATGGGGACCTGCTGGAGCCTGGAGTCTTCCATTGCGCCCATGTACCTCTGGGGCATGAAGTCCCAGGTGAAGTGCTGTGCCCGCCTCTGGGCCAGCAGCTGTCTGGGGCATGTGAGCCTCCGCACCTCTGCTGTCCATCACTGAGCTGCTTCTGGCTGGCCCCCAGCTGCGGGCAGTGGCTGCTGCAGGCGGGCCTCTGTGCTGGGGACCTTCCCGTCCTTTGCCTTTCCTGGGGAGCACCCCCTGCAGACAGTGCCTCATCCTCTTCTTGAACAGGCTTTCTGCAGGGACCTGTCCCTCCCACAAGCCCTGGAAGGACTGGCTTCTGACCGGCTCTGCTGATTTCTGATCCTGGGCAGTGCTCATCCCACTGGCTTGAGAGGCCCTCAGTGCTGCCGACCACCCTCTGTGCTTCCCTGGATCGGGCCTCCTGTTGCCCTCCCTCTCCTCAGTGGGGACACACTTCTTGCACTGTCTGCGACATGGGTCCTGAGGTCTGAGGGGCTCCTGCTGGCAGCGCCCTCCACTTGAACTGCGGTCATGGAGCTCCTGGGAAGCTGACTTGTCTTGATGGGAGCGCTGACGAAAGCCGCACTGGTCAGGGGGCCTCCCCAGGTGGCTGCAGGAGACAGAGGCACAGGCCGCATCCAGGGAAAGGCAGACAGGCTGGGCAGGGTGGGCACCTGGGGCCCAGGGTCCTCCATGGCCCTGACCCTGAGTACCCAGTGGTCCTGCCATTCCTCACCCCAAGGCCATAGCCACACCCACCCCATGGCTCCTCCCAGGTCAGTGCAAGGCAGCCTGTAGCCCTGGGGTCACATCTAGATTTGGGACAAAAGAGAACCTAGGAGAGAAACGCAAGATTCTTTACCTTCGCAGAAGACTAATCAATTCCCGAGCCTTTTCCACGTACTGCAGGCACTCTCTGTAGCCTGGAAATCAGGAGACTACGTCACATGGTGGACCAGGGCCAGGGGGTCTTACAGGAGGCTGAGTGCCATGGCCCTTTAAGAGTGACACCCTGGAGAGCTGACTCAGGAGCCCAAGCATCAGGGTCAAGGCCACATGACCCCTGACAGCTATGGCAAGGCTCCGGACAGGTAGTGCTTTGTCATTTACAAAGTGTTTCCATATCCACTACCCCTGCGGCCCTCCCTAAGTCCCTGATGGGGAGAAAGGACAGGGGCACCAGGGAGGGATCTGAGCAAAGGTAAACAGCACGCCCACAGCTGCACCTGGGGGTCCCAGCTCCCAGTCCAGCACTACTGGTCCACAACAGCCCAATGTCCGTCCTGGGACCCCCTGCTAGGGAAGCACCCACTTCCAGGCCCCGAGGCTGCGTTCCCAGCACGGGATCCGGGAAGCGTCTGCCTTCTGCCTCCTTCCAGGAGCCTCCCGAGGCTCTGCTTCCTGAGAGACAGCTCTGCCGCTGGCACCCTGGGGACCGCCTGGCCTCAGGGACAGTGCAGATGGAGGCAAAGTCTCAGGCAGGGCTGAGCGAGGGCAGAAGCTCACCTTTCAAAGCTCCACTTTTCCTCCTGCTCCTGTTCCTGCTGCTCCTCCTGGGCACCACTGAATGCTGAGACAAGAAAAACGAGGGGCTGGGACCCCATCTCACTCTCCTCTCTAGACCAGCGGCAGTCGCTCAGGGTTCGTGAACATTATGACGTTCTACAGTTACCTACCGGGCTCTCTAGTTCTCCCCCTTTCATTTGTGAAGGGCATAAAAATCATTTCACGTTTTTCTTCTTTGAAAAAGTTAAGGGACTATTTTTATTGGAGACCGAGCAGGGATTTCTTCCATCACTGTTCCTCAGCTCGAGAAACACACACATCCTCAGACCTGCAGGCCCGCCTGGAGCTCCCTCAGGTAGGACTCTGCTTCCGGAGGCCACAGCCCACCCAGCCCCTGCTCAGCGGACCCCAGGGGCTCCCTCGGGTCAGCCCCACAGAGGGGAGGCTCGCTAAAGGCACCTGCCGAGGAAGGCGGTGGGGAACCGGGGCTCTGGGCCTGTCCCCCACAGAGGCCCAAACCTTAGAATTCCATCCTTGGCCACTGGTCACTGTTTTTGGGGCTGGGGCCGGGCCCTACAGCCCCCACCACACCTGGCCTCCGGGGAGGAGAGCTCTGCATAGAAATCCTCCGCCTGCTCTAACCCCTCCCTGCCTGGCTGGTTCCCAGCAGGATGAGGTTCTGTCCTTTCCTGAGAGCAGCTGCTCTCTCCTCCCATCACAGGAGTCTCCAATGGTCATTCAGAAAAGTGGGAGTAAGGGTAGAAAAAAAGGTCATCTCCGTTGGGTCTGGCCAACGGATCCTTACCTTCCTGGTGTTCCTATGCTCCCTCGGTGGTGGTGAGGGTCCATCACTCTCGGAGCAGTGGACGAACACAAGGAAGAGCAGCGCCCCACACACGATGCCCACGATGGCATCGATCACCCAGCAAGGACTGGATTGCTGCCAGGTAGCAATAGCGCTTTTCAGAGGACAGAGAAGGTTCTCCATGATCTGAATCGCACTGCTGCCCTCAGGCAATGGAGCACTGGCAGCCATGCAGGCCTAGAGGCCCAGGCTCACATCACAGCTGAGCCAGGTCACAAAGGGCTCCTGAGGCAAAGAGAGGGCCATGAGAGGGAGGCTGAACACTGCCCCCCTCGCTCCCCCCCAGTAGGCCCCATCCCTGTGTGCTCTCCTGGACCTTCTAGGCCTTTATAAATTTTTCATTGATTGCTCATGGAAGCCAGGTATTACCTGATGTCTGTGTCTCTTGGAGATCTTAGCATGAATCCACCAATCTCCAATGTCATCGCTGTTGAAAGTCTGAAGTGCTCTCTGCGGTTTTGGATATTTCACAGGGATTGATCTTCTAGAATCTCATGCCCTTTGGAGATTCACTGCTCTAGACCAGTGGTCTTCAAACTGGGATATGCATCCCCCTGGGATGTGCACAGACTTTTCATGAGATCGATTTAAGGAAATCAAATTCCCCATCTTCAACTTCCATAGGTTCTACAATTGATACCTCTTGATATGTATTTGCAAGAAAAGATACTTCTGGTGCAGGGTCTTGCTTTCCTACTTCTACTTTCATGATCACCCTTCCTCCCCTTGCAAAGATTCCATCCGGAACCTCACCATGGGGCATAGTTCCAGCTTATAAATCTGCCTGGCAATCAAATGCAAGGACAACTCAGTAACTCCTTGGCAATTCAGTCACCATTCTCTTGACAACCCCTGAATGCGTCCATTTGTCTTTCGGAGGGTGAACTATGGAGACAAGGTGTATTGAGGGAAGGGGGTGAGGGTGGGTGTGCCTCAGTGTGGTCAACCCCCTCCCTGCCCCCCTTCTTTCTGGAAGCCACAGCAGGCACTCGGGAAGACCAAGCCCCCATCCCTTCTCTTTCCCCGCAAGGCACAGAGGCCACCAGCTCTCACTGCAAAAATCATATATTTGGGAAACAAATTGGTGCTAAGAAGAAGGCATTAGTGCACAGAGCATGTGCTAAAGAGAAAAAGAGCAGGATTTCTCTCTATGAACTGAAATTTTTGAAATTTCTTTTTATCAGGAAAAGCATGAGAAGAACATTGAGGTTGACCAGAGAAGAGAACGTTTTAAAAAATTTTATTATCATTTTCCCATCACCATTTATATCTTCTGTGCCCACCCCACCGTCACCCTGTTGTCTTTGTACGTGAGAGGAGAGGCAACGATGCTGGTGTTGGGCGCACACAGAAGAAAAGGGTTTCCCTGTACAGAGCAAACGGGCTTTCTTGTACGTAAGTCCCATCAGGAAAGACATGCGCAGTGTGCTCTGGCCGACCCCAGGAGTCAGATCTTGCCTTGGGACAGGGCCTTGGGCAGTGGCGGGGTCGGTCTGAGGGCCCTGCCACCCTGGGCCCATGCTGGCAGTGTCTGCCTGGGGCCTCTGGCTCCCTGGGTGGGAAGGCCCCCTTGCTGTCCCCAGTTGTGCTCCACACGCTCTTGTTGTGGCCACTGTGGGTGGCATGGTGATCACGGGCCACCCCACCGTGGCAGAGAACCCCGAGGCGGCAGAGATGGGGACCTGCTGGAGCCTGGAGTCTTCCATTGCGCCCATGTACCTCTGGGGCATGAAGTCCCAGGTGAAGTGCTGTGCCCGCCTCTGGGCCAGCAGCTGTCTGGGGCATGTGAGCCTCCGCACCTCTGCTGTCCATCACTGAGCTGCTTCTGGCTGGCCCCCAGCTGCGGGCAGTGGCTGCTGCAGGCGGGCCTCTGTGCTGGGGACCTTCCCGTCCTTTGCCTTTCCTGGGGAGCACCCCCTGCAGACAGTGCCTCATCCTCTTCTTGAACAGGCTTTCTGCAGGGACCTGTCCCTCCCACAAGCCCTGGAAGGACTGGCTTCTGACCGGCTCTGCTGATTTCTGATCCTGGGCAGTGCTCATCCCACTGGCTTGAGAGGCCCTCAGTGCTGCCGACCACCCTCTGTGCTTCCCTGGATCGGGCCTCCTGTTGCCCTCCCTCTCCTCAGTGGGGACACACTTCTTGCACTGTCTGCGACACGGGTCCTGAGGTCTGAGGGGCTCCTGCTGGCAGCGCCCTCCACTTGAACTGCGGTCATGGAGCTCCTGGGAAGCTGACTTGTCTTGATGGGAGCGCTGACGAAAGCCGCACTGGTCAGGGGGCCTCCCCAGGTGGCTGCAGGAGACAGAGGCACAGGCCGCATCCAGGGAAAGGCAGACAGGCTGGGCAGGGTGGGCACCTGGGGCCCAGGGTCCTCCATGGCCCTGACCCTGAGTACCCAGTGGTCCTGCCATTCCTCACCCCAAGGCCATAGCCACACCCACCCCATGGCTCCTCCCAGGTCAGTGCAAGGCAGCCTGTAGCCCTGGGGTCACATCTAGATTTGGGACAAAAGAGAACCTAGGAGAGAAACGCAAGATTCTTTACCTTCGCAGAAGACTAATCAATTCCCGAGCCTTTTCCACGTACTGCAGGCACTCTCTGTAGCCTGGAAATCAGGAGACTACGTCACATGGTGGACCAGGGCCAGGGGGTCTTACAGGAGGCTGAGTGCCATGGCCCTTTAAGAGTGACACCCTGGAGAGCTGACTCAGGAGCCCAAGCATCAGGGTCAAGGCCACATGACCCCTGACAGCTATGGCAAGGCTCCGGACAGGTAGTGCTTTGTCATTTACACAAAGTGTTTCCATATCCACTACCCCTGCGGCCCTCCCTAAGTCCCTGATGGGGAGAAAGGACAGGGGCACCAGGGAGGGATCTGAGCAAAGGTAAACAGCACGCCCACAGCTGCACCTGGGGGTCCCAGCTCCCAGTCCAGCACTACTGGTCCACAACAGCCCAATGTCCGTCCTGGGACCCCCTGCTAGGGAAGCACCCACTTCCAGGCCCCGAGGCTGCGTTCCCAGCACGGGATCCGGGAAGCGTCTGCCTTCTGCCTCCTTCCAGGAGCCTCCCGAGGCTCTGCTTCCTGAGAGACAGCTCTGCCGCTGGCACCCTGGGGACCGCCTGGCCTCAGGGACAGTGCAGATGGAGGCAAAGTCTCAGGCAGGGCTGAGCGAGGGCAGAAGCTCACCTTTCAAAGCTCCTTTTTTCCTCCTGCTCCTGTTCCTGCTGCTCCTCCTGGGCACCACTGAATGCTGAGACAAAAAAAACGAGGGGCTGGGACCCCATCTCACTCTCTCTCTCTAGACCAGCGGCAGTCGCTCAGGGTTCGTGAACATTATGACGTTCTACAGTTACCTACCGGGCTCTCTAGTTCTCCCCCTTTCATTTGTGAAGGGCATAAAAATCATTTCACGTTTTTCTTCTTTGAAAAAGTTAAGGGACTATTTTTATTGGAGACCGAGCAGGGATTTCTTCCATCACTGTTCCTCAGCTCGAGAAACACACACATCCTCAGACCTGCAGGCCCGCCTGGAGCTCCCTCAGGTAGGACTCTGCTTCCGGAGGCCACAGCCCACCCAGCCCCTGCTCAGCGGACCCCAGGGGCTCCCTCGGGTCAGCCCCACAGAGGGGAGGCTCGCTAAAGGCACCTGCCGAGGAAGGCGGTGGGGAACCGGGGCTCTGGGCCTGTCCCCCACAGAGGCCCAAACCTTAGAATTCCATCCTTGGCCACTGGTCACTGTTTTTGGGGCCGGGCCCTACAGCCCCCACCACACCTGGCCTCCGGGGAGGAGAGAGCTCTGCATAGAAATCCTCCGCCTGCTCTAACCCCTCCCTGCCTGGCTGGTTCCCAGCAGGATGAGGTTCTGTCCTTTCCTGAGAGCAGCTGCTCTCTCCTCCCATCACAGGAGTCTCCAATGGTCATTCAGAAAAGTGGGAGTAAGGGTAGAAAAAAGGTCATCTCCGTTGGGTCTGGCCAACGGATCCTTACCTTCCTGGTGTTCCTATGCTCCCTCGGTGGTGGTGAGGGTCCATCACTCTCGGAGCAGTGGACGAACACAAGGAAGAGCAGCGCCCCACACACGATGCCCACGATGGCATCGATCACCCAGCAAGGACTGGATTGCTGCCAGGTAGCAATAGCGCTTTTCAGAGGACAGAGAAGGTTCTCCATGATCTGAATCGCACTGCTGCCCTCAGGCAATGGAGCACTGGCAGCCATGCAGGCCTAGAGGCCCAGGCTCACATCACAGCTGAGCCAGGTCACAAAGGGCTCCTGAGGCAAAGAGAGGGCCATGAGAGGGAGGCTGAACACTGCCCCTCGCTCCCCCCCCCCAGTAGGCCCCACCCCTGTGCTCTCCTGGACCTTCTAGGCCTTTATAAATTTTTCATTGATTGCTCATGGAAGCCAGGTATTACCTGATGTCTGTGTCTCTTGGAGATCTTAGCATGAATCCACCAATCTCCAATGTCATCGCTGTTGAAAGTCTGAAGTGCTCTCTGCGGTTTTGGATATTTCACAGGGATTGATCTTCTAGAATCTCATGCCCTTTGGAGATTCACTGCTCTAGACCAGTGGTCTTCAAACTGGGATATGCATCCCCCTGGGATGTGCACAGACTTTTCATGAGATCGATTTAAGGAAATCAAATTCCCCATCTTCAACTTCCATAGGTTCTACAATTGATACCTCTTGATATGTATTTGCAAGAAAAGATACTTCTGGTGCAGGGTCTTGCTTTCCTACTTCTACTTTCATGATCACCCTTCCTCCCCTTGCAAAGATTCCATCCGGAACCTCACCACCATGGGGCATAGTTCCAGCTTATAAATCTGCCTGGCAATCAAATGCAAGGACAACTCAGTAACTCCTTGGCAATTCAGTCACCATTCTCTTGACAACCCCTGAATGCGTCCATTTGTCTTTCGGAGGGTGAACTATGGAGACAAGGTGTATTGAGGGAAGGGGGTGAGGGTGGGTGTGCCTCAGTGTGGTCAACCCCCTCCCTGCCCCCCTTCTTTCTGGAAGCCACAGCAGGCACTCGGGAAGACCAAGCCCCCATCCCTTCTCTTTCCCCGCAAGGCACAGAGGCCACCAGCTCTCACTGCAAAAATCATATATTTGGGAAACAAATTGGTGCTAAGAAGAAGGCATTAGTGCACAGAGCATGTGCTAAAGAGAAAAAGAGCAGGATTTCTCTCTATGAACTGAAATTTTTGAAAAATTTCTTTTTATCAGGAAAAGCATGAGAAGAACATTGAGGTTGACCACCAGAAGAGAACGTTTTTAAAAATTTTATTATCATTTTCCCATCACCATTTATATCTTCTGTGCCCACCCCACCGTCACCACTGTTGTCTTTGTACGTGAGAGGAGAGGCAACGATGCTGGTGTTGGGCGCACACAGAAGAAAAGGGTTTCCCTGTACAGAGCAAACGGGCTTTCTTGTACGTAAGTCCCATCAGGAAAGACATGCGCAGTGTGCTCTGGCCGACCCCAGGAGTCAGATCTTGCCTTGGGACAGGGCCTTGGGCAGTGGCGGGGTCGGTCTGAGGGCCCTGCCACCCTGGGCCCATGCTGGCAGTGTCTGCCTGGGGCCTCTGGCTCCCTGGGTGGGAAGGCCCCCTTGCTGTCCCCAGTTGTGCTCCACACGCTCTTGTTGTGGCCACTGTGGGTGGCATGGTGATCACGGGCCACCCCACCGTGGCAGAGAACCCCGAGGCGGCAGAGATGGGGACCTGCTGGAGCCTGGAGTCTTCCATTGCGCCCATGTACCTCTGGGGCATGAAGTCCCAGGTGAAGTGCTGTGCCCGCCTCTGGGCCAGCAGCTGTCTGGGGCATGTGAGCCTCCGCACCTCTGCTGTCCATCACTGAGCTGCTTCTGGCTGGCCCCCAGCTGCGGGCAGTGGCTGCTGCAGGCGGGCCTCTGTGCTGGGGACCTTCCCGTCCTTTGCCTTTCCTGGGGAGCACCCCCTGCAGACAGTGCCTCATCCTCTTCTTGAACAGGCTTTCTGCAGGGACCTGTCCCTCCCACAAGCCCTGGAAGGACTGGCTTCTGACCGGCTCTGCTGATTTCTGATCCTGGGCAGTGCTCATCCCACTGGCTTGAGAGGCCCTCAGTGCTGCCGACCACCCTCTGTGCTTCCCTGGATCGGGCCTCCTGTTGCCCTCCCTCTCCTCAGTGGGGACACACTTCTTGCACTGTCTGCGACACGGGTCCTGAGGTCTGAGGGGCTCCTGCTGGCAGCGCCCTCCACTTGAACTGCGGTCATGGAGCTCCTGGGAAGCTGACTTGTCTTGATGGGAGCGCTGACGAAAGCCGCACTGGTCAGGGGGCCTCCCCAGGTGGCTGCAGGAGACAGAGGCACAGGCCGCATCCAGGGAAAGGCAGACAGGCTGGGCAGGGTGGGCACCTGGGGCCCAGGGTCCTCCATGGCCCTGACCCTGAGTACCCAGTGGTCCTGCCATTCCTCACCCCAAGGCCATAGCCACACCCACCCCATGGCTCCTCCCAGGTCAGTGCAAGGCAGCCTGTAGCCCTGGGGTCACATCTAGATTTGGGACAAAAGAGAACCTAGGAGAGAAACGCAAGATTCTTTACCTTCGCAGAAGACTAATCAATTCCCGAGCCTTTTCCACGTACTGCAGGCACTCTCTGTAGCCTGGAAATCAGGAGACTACGTCACATGGTGGACCAGGGCCAGGGGGTCTTACAGGAGGCTGAGTGCCATGGCCCTTTAAGAGTGACACCCTGGAGAGCTGACTCAGGAGCCCAAGCATCAGGGTCAAGGCCACATGACCCCTGACAGCTATGGCAAGGCTCCGGACAGGTAGTGCTTTGTCATTTACAAAGTGTTTCCATATCCACTACCCCTGCGGCCCTCCCTAAGTCCCTGATGGGGAGAAAGGACAGGGGCACCAGGGAGGGATCTGAGCAAAGGTAAACAGCACGCCCACAGCTGCACCTGGGGGTCCCAGCTCCCAGTCCAGCACTACTGGTCCACAACAGCCCAATGTCCGTCCTGGGACCCCCTGCTAGGGAAGCACCCACTTCCAGGCCCCGAGGCTGCGTTCCCAGCACGGGATCCGGGAAGCGTCTGCCTTCTGCCTCCTTCCAGGAGCCTCCCGAGGCTCTGCTTCCTGAGAGACAGCTCTGCCGCTGGCACCCTGGGGACCGCCTGGCCTCAGGGACAGTGCAGATGGAGGCAAAGTCTCAGGCAGGGCTGAGCGAGGGCAGAAGCTCACCTTTCAAAGCTCCACTTTTCCTCCTGCTCCTGTTCCTGCTGCTCCTCCTGGGCACCACTGAATGCTGAGACAAGAAAAACGAGGGGCTGGGACCCCATCTCACTCTCCTCTCTAGACCAGCGGCAGTCGCTCAGGGTTCGTGAACATTATGACGTTCTACAGTTACCTACCGGGCTCTCTAGTTCTCCCCCTTTCATTTGTGAAGGGCATAAAAATCATTTCACGTTTTTTTTCTTCTTTGAAAAAGTTAAGGGACTATTTTTATTGGAGACCGAGCAGGGATTTCTTCCATCACTGTTCCTCAGCTCGAGAAACACACACATCCTCAGACCTGCAGGCCCGCCTGGAGCTCCCTCAGGTAGGACTCTGCTTCCGGAGGCCACAGCCCACCCAGCCCCTGCTCAGCGGACCCCAGGGGCTCCCTCGGGTCAGCCCCACAGAGGGGAGGCTCGCTAAAGGCACCTGCCGAGGAAGGCGGTGGGGAACCGGGGCTCTGGGCCTGTCCCCCACAGAGGCCCAAACCTTAGAATTCCATCCTTGGCCACTGGTCACTGTGTTTGGGCCGGGCCCTACAGCCCCCACCACACCTGGCCTCCGGGGAGGAGAGCTCTGCATAGAAATCCTCCGCCTGCTCTAACCCCTCCCTGCCTGGCTGGTTCCCAGCAGGATGAGGTTCTGTCCTTTCCTGAGAGCAGCTGCTCTCTCCTCCCATCACAGGAGTCTCCAATGGTCATTCAGAAAAGTGGGAGTAAGGGTAGAAAAAAGGTCATCTCCGTTGGGTCTGGCCAACGGATCCTTACCTTCCTGGTGTTCCTATGCTCCCTCGGTGGTGGTGAGGGTCCATCACTCTCGGAGCAGTGGACGAACACAAGGAAGAGCAGCGCCCCACACACGATGCCCACGATGGCATCGATCACCCAGCAAGGACTGGATTGCTGCCAGGTAGCAATAGCGCTTTTCAGAGGACAGAGAAGGTTCTCCATGATCTGAATCGCACTGCTGCCCTCAGGCAATGGAGCACTGGCAGCCATGCAGGCCTAGAGGCCCAGGCTCACATCACAGCTGAGCCAGGTCACAAAGGGCTCCTGAGGCAAAGAGAGGGCCATGAGAGGGAGGCTGAACACTGCCCCTCCTCGCTCCCCCCCAGTAGGCCCCACCCCTGTGCTCTCCTGGACCTTCTAGGCCTTTATAAATTTTTCATTGATTGCTCATGGAAGCCAGGTATTACCTGATGTCTGTGTCTCTTGGAGATCTTAGCATGAATCCACCAATCTCCAATGTCATCGCTGTTGAAAGTCTGAAGTGCTCTCTGCGGTTTTGGATATTTCACAGGGATTGATCTTCTAGAATCTCATGCCCTTTGGAGATTCACTGCTCTAGACCAGTGGTCTTCAAACTGGGATATGCATCCCCCTGGGATGTGCACAGACTTTTCATGAGATCGATTTAAGGAAATCAAATTCCCCATCTTCAACTTCCATAGGTTCTACAATTGATACCTCTTGATATGTATTTGCAAGAAAAGATACTTCTGGTGCAGGGTCTTGCTTTCCTACTTCTACTTTCATGATCACCCTTCCTCCCCTTGCAAAGATTCCATCCGGAACCTCACCATGGGGGCATAGTTCCAGCTTATAAATCTGCCTGGCAATCAAATGCAAGGACAACTCAGTAACTCCTTGGCAATTCAGTCACCATTCTCTTGACAACCCCTGAATGCGTCCATTTGTCTTTCGGAGGGTGAACTATGGAGACAAGGTGTATTGAGGGAAGGGGGTGAGGGTGGGTGTGCCTCAGTGTGGTCAACCCCCTCCCTGCCCCCCTTCTTTCTGGAAGCCACAGCAGGCACTCGGGAAGACCAAGCCCCCATCCCTTCTCTTTCCCCGCAAGGCACAGAGGCCACCAGCTCTCACTGCAAAAATCATATATTTGGGAAACAAATTGGTGCTAAGAAGAAGGCATTAGTGCACAGAGCATGTGCTAAAGAGAAAAAGAGCAGGATTTCTCTCTATGAACTGAAATTTGTGAAATTTCTTTTTATCAGGAAAAGCATGAGAAGAACATTGAGGTTGACCATAGAAGAGAACGTTTTAAAAATTTTATTATCATTTTCCCATCACCATTTATATCTTCTGTGCCCACCCCACCGTCACCACTGTTGTCTTTGTACGTGAGAGGAGAGGCAACGATGCTGGTGTTGGGCGCACACAGAAGAAAAGGGTTTCCCTGTACAGAGCAAACGGGCTTTCTTGTACGTAAGTCCCATCAGGAAAGACATGCGCAGTGTGCTCTGGCCGACCCCAGGAGTCAGATCTTGCCTTGGGACAGGGCCTTGGGCAGTGGCGGGGTCGGTCTGAGGGCCCTGCCACCCTGGGCCCATGCTGGCAGTGTCTGCCTGGGGCCTCTGGCTCCCTGGGTGGGAAGGCCCCCTTGCTGTCCCCAGTTGTGCTCCACACGCTCTTGTTGTGGCCACTGTGGGTGGCATGGTGATCACGGGCCACCCCACCGTGGCAGAGAACCCCGAGGCGGCAGAGATGGGGACCTGCTGGAGCCTGGGAGTCTTCCATTGCGCCCATGTACCTCTGGGGCATGAAGTCCCAGGTGAAGTGCTGTGCCCGCCTCTGGGCCAGCAGCTGTCTGGGGCATGTGAGCCTCCGCACCTCTGCTGTCCATCACTGAGCTGCTTCTGGCTGGCCCCCAGCTGCGGGCAGTGGCTGCTGCAGGCGGGCCTCTGTGCTGGGGACCTTCCCGTCCTTTGCCTTTCCTGGGGAGCACCCCCTGCAGACAGTGCCTCATCCTCTTCTTGAACAGGCTTTCTGCAGGGACCTGTCCCTCCCACAAGCCCTGGAAGGACTGGCTTCTGACCGGCTCTGCTGATTTCTGATCCTGGGCAGTGCTCATCCCACTGGCTTGAGAGGCCCTCAGTGCTGCCGACCACCCTCTGTGCTTCCCTGGATCGGGCCTCCTGTTGCCCTCCCTCTCCTCAGTGGGGACACACTTCTTGCACTGTCTGCGACACGGGTCCTGAGGTCTGAGGGGCTCCTGCTGGCAGCGCCCTCCACTTGAACTGCGGTCATGGAGCTCCTGGGAAGCTGACTTGTCTTGATGGGAGCGCTGACGAAAGCCGCACTGGTCAGGGGGCCTCCCCAGGTGGCTGCAGGAGACAGAGGCACAGGCCGCATCCAGGGAAAGGCAGACAGGCTGGGCAGGGTGGGCACCTGGGGCCCAGGGTCCTCCATGGCCCTGACCCTGAGTACCCAGTGGTCCTGCCATTCCTCACCCCAAGGCCATAGCCACACCCACCCCATGGCTCCTCCCAGGTCAGTGCAAGGCAGCCTGTAGCCCTGGGGTCACATCTAGATTTGGGACAAAAGAGAACCTAGGAGAGAAACGCAAGATTCTTTACCTTCGCAGAAGACTAATCAATTCCCGAGCCTTTTCCACGTACTGCAGGCACTCTCTGTAGCCTGGAAATCAGGAGACTACGTCACATGGTGGACCAGGGCCAGGGGGTCTTACAGGAGGCTGAGTGCCATGGCCCTTTAAGAGTGACACCCCTGGAGAGCTGACTCAGGAGCCCAAGCATCAGGGTCAAGGCCACATGACCCCTGACAGCTATGGCAAGGCTCCGGACAGGTAGTGCTTTGTCATTTACAAAGTGTTTCCATATCCACTACCCCTGCGGCCCTCCCTAAGTCCCTGATGGGGAGAAAGGACAGGGGCACCAGGGAGGGATCTGAGCAAAGGTAAACAGCACGCCCACAGCTGCACCTGGGGGTCCCAGCTCCCAGTCCAGCACTACTGGTCCACAACAGCCCAATGTCCGTCCTGGGACCCCCTGCTAGGGAAGCACCCACTTCCAGGCCCCGAGGCTGCGTTCCCAGCACGGGATCCGGGAAGCGTCTGCCTTCTGCCTCCTTCCAGGAGCCTCCCGAGGCTCTGCTTCCTGAGAGACAGCTCTGCCGCTGGCACCCTGGGGACCGCCTGGCCTCAGGGACAGTGCAGATGGAGGCAAAGTCTCAGGCAGGGCTGAGCGAGGGCAGAAGCTCACCTTTCCAAAGCTCCACTTTTCCTCCTGCTCCTGTTCCTGCTGCTCCTCCTGGGCACCACTGAATGCTGAGACAAGAAAAACGAGGGGCTGGGACCCCATCTCACTCTCCTCTCTAGACCAGCGGCAGTCGCTCAGGGTTCGTGAACATTATGACGTTCTACAGTTACCTACCGGGCTCTCTAGTTCTCCCCCTTTCATTTGTGAAGGGCATAAAAAAATCATTTCACGTTTTTCTTCTTTGAAAAAGTTAAGGGACTATTTTTATTGGAGACCGAGCAGGGATTTCTTCCATCACTGTTCCTCAGCTCGAGAAACACACACATCCTCAGACCTGCAGGCCCGCCTGGAGCTCCCTCAGGTAGGACTCTGCTTCCGGAGGCCACAGCCCACCCAGCCCCTGCTCAGCGGACCCCAGGGGCTCCCTCGGGTCAGCCCCACAGAGGGGAGGCTCGCTAAAGGCACCTGCCGAGGAAGGCGGTGGGGAACCGGGGCTCTGGGCCTGTCCCCCACAGAGGCCCAAACCTTAGAATTCCATCCTTGGCCACTGGTCACTGTGTTTGGGGCCGGGCCCTACAGCCCCCACCACACCTGGCCTCCGGGGAGGAGAGCTCTGCATAGAAATCCTCCGCCTGCTCTAACCCCTCCCTGCCTGGCTGGTTCCCAGCAGGATGAGGTTCTGTCCTTTCCTGAGAGCAGCTGCTCTCTCCTCCCATCACAGGAGTCTCCAATGGTCATTCAGAAAAGTGGGAGTAAGGGTAGAAAAAAGGTCATCTCCGTTGGGTCTGGCCAACGGATCCTTACCTTCCTGGTGTTCCTATGCTCCCTCGGTGGTGGTGAGGGTCCATCACTCTCGGAGCAGTGGACGAACACAAGGAAGAGCAGCGCCCCACACACGATGCCCACGATGGCATCGATCACCCAGCAAGGACTGGATTGCTGCCAGGTAGCAATAGCGCTTTTCAGAGGACAGAGAAGGTTCTCCATGATCTGAATCGCACTGCTGCCCTCAGGCAATGGAGCACTGGCAGCCATGCAGGCCTAGAGGCCCAGGCTCACATCACAGCTGAGCCAGGTCACAAAGGGCTCCTGAGGCAAAGAGAGGGCCATGAGAGGGAGGCTGAACACTGCCCCTCGCCCCCCCCCCAGTAGGCCCCATCCCTGTGCTCTCCTGGACCTTCTAGGCCTTTATAAATTTTTCATTGATTGCTCATGGAAGCCAGGTATTACCTGATGTCTGTGTCTCTTGGAGATCTTAGCATGAATCCACCAATCTCCAATGTCATCGCTGTTGAAAGTCTGAAGTGCTCTCTGCGGTTTTGGATATTTCACAGGGATTGATCTTCTAGAATCTCATGCCCTTTGGAGATTCACTGCTCTAGACCAGTGGTCTTCAAACTGGGATATGCATCCCCCTGGGATGTGCACAGACTTTTCATGAGATCGATTTAAGGAAATCAAATTCCCCATCTTCAACTTCCATAGGTTCTACAATTGATACCTCTTGATATGTATTTGCAAGAAAAGATACTTCTGGTGCAGGGTCTTGCTTTCCTACTTCTACTTTCATGATCACCCTTCCTCCCCTTGCAAAGATTCCATCCGGAACCTCACCATGGGGCATAGTTCCAGCTTATAAATCTGCCTGGCAATCAAATGCAAGGACAACTCAGTAACTCCTTGGCAATTCAGTCACCATTCTCTTGACAACCCCTGAATGCGTCCATTTGTCTTTCGGAGGGTGAACTATGGAGACAAGGTGTATTGAGGGAAGGGGGTGAGGGTGGGTGTGCCTCAGTGTGGTCAACCCCCTCCCTGCCCCCCTTCTTTCTGGAAGCCACAGCAGGCACTCGGGAAGACCAAGCCCCCATCCCTTCTCTTTCCCCGCAAGGCACAGAGGCCACCAGCTCTCACTGCAAAAATCATATATTTGGGAAACAAATTGGTGCTAAGAAGAAGGCATTAGTGCACAGAGCATGTGCTAAAGAGAAAAAGAGCAGGATTTCTCTCTATGAACTGAAATTTGTGAAATTTCTTTTTATCAGGAAAAGCATGAGAAGAACATTGAGGTTGACCATAGAAGAGAACGTTTTAAAAATTTTATTATCATTTTCCCATCACCATTTATATCTTCTGTGCCCACCCCACCGTCACCACTGTTGTCTTTGTACGTGAGAGGAGAGGCAACGATGCTGGTGTTGGGCGCACACAGAAGAAAAGGGTTTCCCTGTACAGAGCAAACGGGCTTTCTTGTACGTAAGTCCCATCAGGAAAGACATGCGCAGTGTGCTCTGGCCGACCCCAGGAGTCAGATCTTGCCTTGGGACAGGGCCTTGGGCAGTGGCGGGGTCGGTCTGAGGGCCCTGCCACCCTGGGCCCATGCTGGCAGTGTCTGCCTGGGGCCTCTGGCTCCCTGGGTGGGAAGGCCCCCTTGCTGTCCCCAGTTGTGCTCCACACGCTCTTGTTGTGGCCACTGTGGGTGGCATGGTGATCACGGGCCACCCCACCGTGGCAGAGAACCCCGAGGCGGCAGAGATGGGGACCTGCTGGAGCCTGGAGTCTTCCATTGCGCCCATGTACCTCTGGGGCATGAAGTCCCAGGTG
>JAJQQW010000018.1:9243-19243 GCA_025583905.1 Ia io
TTTTTTTTTTTTTTTTTTTTTTTTTTTTTTTTTTTTTTTTTTTTTTTTTTTTTTTTTTTTTTTTTTTTTTTTTTTTTTTTTTTTTTTTTTTTTTTTTTTTTTTTTTTTTTTTTTTTTTTTTTTTTTTTTTTTTTTTTTTTTTTTTTTTTTTTTTTTTTTTTTTTTTTTTTTTTTTTTTTTTTTTTTTTTTTTTTTTTTTTTTTTTTTTTTTTTTTTTTTTTTTTTTTTTTTTTTTTTTTTTTTTTTTTTTTTTTTTTTTTTTTTTTTTTTTTTTTTTTTTTTTTTTTTTTTTTTTTTTTTTTTTTTTTTTTTTTTTTTTTTTTTTTTTTTTTTTTTTTTTTTTTTTTTTTTTTTTTTTTTTTTTTTTTTTTTTTTTTTTTTTTTTTTTTTTTTTTTTTTTTTTTTTTTTTTTTTTTTTTTTTTTTTTTTTTTTTTTTTTTTTTTTTTTTTTTTTTTTTTTTTTTTTTTTTTTTTTTTTTTTTTTTTTTTTTTTTTTTTTTTTTTTTTTTTTTTTTTTTTTTTTTTTTTTTTTTTTTTTTTTTTTTTTTTTTTTTTTTTTTTTTTTTTTTTTTTTTTTTTTTTTTTTTTTTTTTTTTTTTTTTTTTTTTTTTTTTTTTTTTTTTTTTTTTTTTTTTTTTTTTTTTTTTTTTTTTTTTTTTTTTTTTTTTTTTTTTTTTTTTTTTTTTTTTTTTTTTTTTTTTTTTTTTTTTTTTTTTTTTTTTTTTTTTTTTTTTTTTTTTTTTTTTTTTTTTTTTTTTTTTTTTTTTTTTTTTTTTTTTTTTTTTTTTTTTTTTTTTTTTTTTTTTTTTTTTTTTTTTTTTTTTTTTTTTTTTTTTTTTTTTTTTTTTTTTTTTTTTTTTTTTTTTTTTTTTTTTTTTTTTTTTTTTTTTTTTTTTTTTTTTTTTTTTTTTTTTTTTTTTTTTTTTTTTTTTTTTTTTTTTTTTTTTTTTTTTTTTTTTTTTTTTTTTTTTTTTTTTTTTTTTTTTTTTTTTTTTTTTTTTTTTTTTTTTTTTTTTTTTTTTTTTTTTTTTTTTTTTTTTTTTTTTTTTTTTTTTTTTTTTTTTTTTTTTTTTTTTTTTTTTTTTTTTTTTTTTTTTTTTTTTTTTTTTTTTTTTTTTTTTTTTTTTTTTTTTTTTTTTTTTTTTTTTTTTTTTTTTTTTTTTTTTTTTTTTTTTTTTTTTTTTTTTTTTTTTTTTTTTTTTTTTTTTTTTTTTTTTTTTTTTTTTTTTTTTTTTTTTTTTTTTTTTTTTTTTTTTTTTTTTTTTTTTTTTTTTTTTTTTTTTTTTTTTTTTTTTTTTTTTTTTTTTTTTTTTTTTTTTTTTTTTTTTTTTTTTTTTTTTTTTTTTTTTTTTTTTTTTTTTTTTTTTTTTTTTTTTTTTTTTTTTTTTTTTTTTTTTTTTTTTTTTTTTTTTTTTTTTTTTTTTTTTTTTTTTTTTTTTTTTTTTTTTTTTTTTTTTTTTTTTTTTTTTTTTTTTTTTTTTTTTTTTTTTTTTTTTTTTTTTTTTTTTTTTTTTTTTTTTTTTTTTTTTTTTTTTTTTTTTTTTTTTTTTTTTTTTTTTTTTTTTTTTTTTTTTTTTTTTTTTTTTTTTTTTTTTTTTTTTTTTTTTTTTTTTTTTTTTTTTTTTTTTTTTTTTTTTTTTTTTTTTTTTTTTTTTTTTTTTTTTTTTTTTTTTTTTTTTTTTTTTTTTTTTTTTTTTTTTTTTTTTTTTTTTTTTTTTTTTTTTTTTTTTTTTTTTTTTTTTTTTTTTTTTTTTTTTTTTTTTTTTTTTTTTTTTTTTTTTTTTTTTTTTTTTTTTTTTTTTTTTTTTTTTTTTTTTTTTTTTTTTTTTTTTTTTTTTTTTTTTTTTTTTTTTTTTTTTTTTTTTTTTTTTTTTTTTTTTTTTTTTTTTTTTTTTTTTTTTTTTTTTTTTTTTTTTTTTTTTTTTTTTTTTTTTTTTTTTTTTTTTTTTTTTTTTTTTTTTTTTTTTTTTTTTTTTTTTTTTTTTTTTTTTTTTTTTTTTTTTTTTTTTTTTTTTTTTTTTTTTTTTTTTTTTTTTTTTTTTTTTTTTTTTTTTTTTTTTTTTTTTTTTTTTTTTTTTTTTTTTTTTTTTTTTTTTTTTTTTTTTTTTTTTTTTTTTTTTTTTTTTTTTTTTTTTTTTTTTTTTTTTTTTTTTTTTTTTTTTTTTTTTTTTTTTTTTTTTTTTTTTTTTTTTTTTTTTTTTTTTTTTTTTTTTTTTTTTTTTTTTTTTTTTTTTTTTTTTTTTTTTTTTTTTTTTTTTTTTTTTTTTTTTTTTTTTTTTTTTTTTTTTTTTTTTTTTTTTTTTTTTTTTTTTTTTTTTTTTTTTTTTTTTTTTTTTTTTTTTTTTTTTTTTTTTTTTTTTTTTTTTTTTTTTTTTTTTTTTTTTTTTTTTTTTTTTTTTTTTTTTTTTTTTTTTTTTTTTTTTTTTTTTTTTTTTTTTTTTTTTTTTTTTTTTTTTTTTTTTTTTTTTTTTTTTTTTTTTTTTTTTTTTTTTTTTTTTTTTTTTTTTTTTTTTTTTTTTTTTTTTTTTTTTTTTTTTTTTTTTTTTTTTTTTTTTTTTTTTTTTTTTTTTTTTTTTTTTTTTTTTTTTTTTTTTTTTTTTTTTTTTTTTTTTTTTTTTTTTTTTTTTTTTTTTTTTTTTTTTTTTTTTTTTTTTTTTTTTTTTTTTTTTTTTTTTTTTTTTTTTTTTTTTTTTTTTTTTTTTTTTTTTTTTTTTTTTTTTTTTTTTTTTTTTTTTTTTTTTTTTTTTTTTTTTTTTTTTTTTTTTTTTTTTTTTTTTTTTTTTTTTTTTTTTTTTTTTTTTTTTTTTTTTTTTTTTTTTTTTTTTTTTTTTTTTTTTTTTTTTTTTTTTTTTTTTTTTTTTTTTTTTTTTTTTTTTTTTTTTTTTTTTTTTTTTTTTTTTTTTTTTTTTTTTTTTTTTTTTTTTTTTTTTTTTTTTTAATTTTTTTTTTTTTTTTTTTTTTTTTTTTTTTTTTTTTTTTTTTTTTTTTTTTTTTTTTTTTTTTTTTTTTTTTTTTTTTTTTTTTTTTTTTTTTTTTTTTTTTTTTTTTTTTTTTTTTTTTTTTTTTTTTTTTTTTTTTTTTTTTTTTTTTTTTTTTTTTTTTTTTTTTTTTTTTTTTTTTTTTTTTTTTTTTTTTTTTTTTTTTTTTTTTTTTTTTTTTTTTTTTTTTTTTTTTTTTTTTTTTTTTTTTTTTTTTTTTTTTTTTTTTTTTTTTTTTTTTTTTTTTTTTTTTTTTTTTTTTTTTTTTTTTTTTTTTTTTTTTTTTTTTTTTTTTTTTTTTTTTTTTTTTTTTTTTTTTTTTTTTTTTTTTTTTTTTTTTTTTTTTTTTTTTTTTTTTTTTTTTTTTTTTTTTTTTTTTTTTTTTTTTTTTTTTTTTTTTTTTTTTTTTTTTTTTTTTTTTTTTTTTTTTTTTTTTTTTTTTTTTTTTTTTTTTTTTTTTTTTTTTTTTTTTTTTTTTTTTTTTTTTTTTTTTTTTTTTTTTTTTTTTTTTTTTTTTTTTTTTTTTTTTTTTTTTTTTTTTTTTTTTTTTTTTTTTTTTTTTTTTTTTTTTTTTTTTTTTTTTTTTTTTTTTTTTTTTTTTTTTTTTTTTTTTTTTTTTTTTTTTTTTTTTTTTTTTTTTTTTTTTTTTTTTTTTTTTTTTTTTTTTTTTTTTTTTTTTTTTTTTTTTTTTTTTTTTTTTTTTTTTTTTTTTTTTTTTTTTTTTTTTTTTTTTTTTTTTTTTTTTTTTTTTTTTTTTTTTTTTTTTTTTTTTTTTTTTTTTTTTTTTTTTTTTTTTTTTTTTTTTTTTTTTTTTTTTTTTTTTTTTTTTTTTTTTTTTTTTTTTTTTTTTTTTTTTTTTTTTTTTTTTTTTTTTTTTTTTTTTTTTTTTTTTTTTTTTTTTTTTTTTTTTTTTTTTTTTTTTTTTTTTTTTTTTTTTTTTTTTTTTTTTTTTTTTTTTTTTTTTTTTTTTTTTTTTTTTTTTTTTTTTTTTTTTTTTTTTTTTTTTTTTTTTTTTTTTTTTTTTTTTTTTTTTTTTTTTTTTTTTTTTTTTTTTTTTTTTTTTTTTTTTTTTTTTTTTTTTTTTTTTTTTTTTTTTTTTTTTTTTTTTTTTTTTTTTTTTTTTTTTTTTTTTTTTTTTTTTTTTTTTTTTTTTTTTTTTTTTTTTTTTTTTTTTTTTTTTTTTTTTTTTTTTTTTTTTTTTTTTTTTTTTTTTTTTTTTTTTTTTTTTTTTTTTTTTTTTTTTTTTTTTTTTTTTTTTTTTTTTTTTTTTTTTTTTTTTTTTTTTTTTTTTTTTTTTTTTTTTTTTTTTTTTTTTTTTTTTTTTTTTTTTTTTTTTTTTTTTTTTTTTTTTTTTTTTTTTTTTTTTTTTTTTTTTTTTTTTTTTTTTTTTTTTTTTTTTTTTTTTTTTTTTTTTTTTTTTTTTTTTTTTTTTTTTTTTTTTTTTTTTTTTTTTTTTTTTTTTTTTTTTTTTTTTTTTTTTTTTTTTTTTTTTTTTTTTTTTTTTTTTTTTTTTTTTTTTTTTTTTTTTTTTTTTTTTTTTTTTTTTTTTTTTTTTTTTTTTTTTTTTTTTTTTTTTTTTTTTTTTTTTTTTTTTTTTGAAAAAATTTTTTTTTTTTTTTTTTTTTTTTTTTTTTTTTTTTTTTTTTTTTTTTTTTTTTTTTTTTTTTTTTTTTTTTTTTTTTTTTTTTTTTTTTTTTTTTTTTTTTTTTTTTTTTTTTTTTTTTTTTTTTTTTTTTTTTTTTTTTTTTTTTTTTTTTTTTTTTTTTTTTTTTTTTTTTTTTTTTTTTTTTTTTTTTTTTTTTTTTTTTTTTTTTTTTTTTTTTTTTTTTTTTTTTTTTTTTTTTTTTTTTTTTTTTTTTTTTTTTTTTTTTTTTTTTTTTTTTTTTTTTTTTTTTTTTTTTTTTTTTTTTTTTTTTTTTTTTTTTTTTTTTTTTTTTTTTTTTTTTTTTTTTTTTTTTTTTTTTTTTTTTTTTTTTTTTTTTTTTTTTTTTTTTTTTTTTTTTTTTTTTTTTTTTTTTTTTTTTTTTTTTTTTTTTTTTTTTTTTTTTTTTTTTTTTTTTTTTTTTTTTTTTTTTTTTTTTTTTTTTTTTTTTTTTTTTTTTTTTTTTTTTTTTTTTTTTTTTTTTTTTTTTTTTTTTTTTTTTTTTTTTTTTTTTTTTTTTTTTTTTTTTTTTTTTTTTTTTTTTTTTTTTTTTTTTTTTTTTTTTTTTTTTTTTTTTTTTTTTTTTTTTTTTTTTTTTTTTTTTTTTTTTTTTTTTTTTTTTTTTTTTTTTTTTTTTTTTTTTTTTTTTTTTTTTTTTTTTTTTTTTTTTTTTTTTTTTTTTTTTTTTTTTTTTTTTTTTTTTTTTTTTTTTTTTTTTTTTTTTTTTTTTTTTTTTTTTTTTTTTTTTTTTTTTTTTTTTTTTTTTTTTTTTTTTTTTTTTTTTTTTTTTTTTTTTTTTTTTTTTTTTTTTTTTTTTTTTTTTTTTTTTTTTTTTTTTTTTTTTTTTTTTTTTTTTTTTTTTTTTTTTTTTTTTTTTTTTTTTTTTTTTTTTTTTTTTTTTTTTTTTTTTTTTTTTTTTTTTTTTTTTTTTTTTTTTTTTTTTTTTTTTTTTTTTTTTTTTTTTTTTTTTTTTTTTTTTTTTTTTTTTTTTTTTTTTTTTTTTTTTTTTTTTTTTTTTTTTTTTTTTTTTTTTTTTTTTTTTTTTTTTTTTTTTTTTTTTTTTTTTTTTTTTTTTTTTTTTTTTTTTTTTTTTTTTTTTTTTTTTTTTTTTTTTTTTTTTTTTTTTTTTTTTTTTTTTTTTTTTTTTTTTTTTTTTTTTTTTTTTTTTTTTTTTTTTTTTTTTTTTTTTTTTTTTTTTTTTTTTTTTTTTTTTTTTTTTTTTTTTTTTTTTTTTTTTTTTTTTTTTTTTTTTTTTTTTTTTTTTTTTTTTTTTTTTTTTTTTTTTTTTTTTTTTTTTTTTTTTTTTTTTTTTTTTTTTTTTTTTTTTTTTTTTTTTTTTTTTTTTTTTTTTTTTTTTTTTTTTTTTTTTTTTTTTTTTTTTTTTTTTTTTTTTTTTTTTTTTTTTTTTTTTTTTTTTTTTTTTTTTTTTTTTTTTTTTTTTTTTTTTTTTTTTTTTTTTTTTTTTTTTTTTTTTTTTTTTTTTTTTTTTTTTTTTTTTTTTTTTTTTTTTTTTTTTTTTTTTTTTTTTTTTTTTTTTTTTTTTTTTTTTTTTTTTTTTTTTTTTTTTTTTTTTTTTTTTTTTTTTTTTTTTTTTTTTTTTTTTTTTTTTTTTTTTTTTTTTTTTTTTTTTTTTTTTTTTTTTTTTTTTTTTTTTTTTTTTTTTTTTTTTTTTTTTTTTTTTTTTTTTTTTTTTTTTTTTTTTTTTTTTTTTTTTTTTTTTTTTTTTTTTTTTTTTTTTTTTTTTTTTTTTTTTTTTTTTTTTTTTTTTTTTTTTTTTTTTTTTTTTTTTTTTTTTTTTTTTTTTTTTGTTTTTTTTTTTTTTTTTTTTTTTTTTTTTTTTTTTTTTTTTTTTTTTTTTTTTTTTTTTTTTTTTTTTTTTTTTTTTTTTTTTTTTTTTTTTTTTTTTTTTTTTTTTTTTTTTTTTTTTTTTTTTTTTTTTTTTTTTTTTTTTTTTTTTTTTTTTTTTTTTTTTTTTTTTTTTTTTTTTTTTTTTTTTTTTTTTTTTTTTTTTTTTTTTTTTTTTTTTTTTTTTTTTTTTTTTTTTTTTTTTTTTTTTTTTTTTTTTTTTTTTTTTTTTTTTTTTTTTTTTTTTTTTTTTTTTTTTTTTTTTTTTTTTTTTTTTTTTTTTTTTTTTTTTTTTTTTTTTTTTTTTTTTTTTTTTTTTTTTTTTTTTTTTTTTTTTTTTTTTTTTTTTTTTTTTTTTTTTTTTTTTTTTTTTTTTTTTTTTTTTTTTTTTTTTTTTTTTTTTTTTTTTTTTTTTTTTTTTTTTTTTTTTTTTTTTTTTTTTTTTTTTTTTTTTTTGTTTTTTTTTTTTTTTTTTTTTTTTTTTTTTTTTTTTTTTTTTTTTTTTTTTTTTTTTTTTTTTTTTTTTTTTTTTTTTTTTTTTTTTTTTTTTTTTTTTTTTTTTTTTTTTTTTTTTTTTTTTTTTTTTTTTTTTTTTTTTTTTTTTTTTTTTTTTTTTTTTTTTTTTTTTTTTTTTTTTTTTTTTTTTTTTTTTTTTTTTTTTTTTTTTTTTTTTTTTTTTTTTTTTTTTTTTTTTTTTTTTTTTTTTTTTTTTTTTTTTTTTTTTTTTTTTTTTTTTTTTTTTTTTTTTTTTTTTTTTTTTTTTTTTTTTTTTTTTTTTTTTTTTTTTTTTTTTTTTTTTTTTTTTTTTTTTTTTTTTTTTTTTTTTTTTTTTTTTTTTTTTTTTTTTTTTTTTTTTTTTTTTTTTTTTTTTTTTTTTTTTTTTTTTTTTTTTTTTTTTTTTTTTTTTTTTTTTTTTTTTTTTTTTTTTTTTTTTTTTTTTTTTTTTTTTTTTTTTTTTTTTTTTTTTTTTTTTTTTTTTTTTTTTTTTTTTTTTTTTTTTTTTTTTTTTTTTTTTTTTTTTTTTTTTTTTTTTTTTTTTTTTTTTTTTTTTTTTTTTTTTTTTTTTTTTTTTTTTTTTTTTTTTTTTTTTTTTTTTTTTTTTTTTTTTTTTTTTTTTTTTTTTTTTTTTTTTTTTTTTTTTTTTTTTTTTTTTTTTTTTTTTTTTTTTTTTTTTTTTTTTTTTTTTTTTTTTTTTTTTTTTTTTTTTTTTTTTTTTTTTTTTTTTTTTTTTTTTTTTTTTTTTTTTTTTTTTTTTTTTTTTTTTTTTTTTTTTTTTTTTTTTTTTTTTTTTTTTTTTTTTTTTTTTTTTTTTTTTTTTTTTTTTTTTTTTTTTTTTTTTTTTTTTTTTTTTTTTTTTTTTTTTTTTTTTTTTTTTTTTTTTTTTTTTTTTTTTTTTTTTTTTTTTTTTTTTTTTTTTTTTTTTTTTTTTTTTTTTTTTTTTTTTTTTTTTTTTTTTTTTTTTTTTTTTGTTTTTTTTTTTTTTTTTTTTTTTTTTTTTTTTTTTTTTTTTTTTTTTTTTTTTTTTTTTTTTTTTTTTTTTTTTTTTTTTTTTTTTTTTTTTTTTTTTTTTTTTTTTTTTTTTTTTTTTTTTTTTTTTTTTTTTTTTTTTTTTTTTTTTTTTTTTTTTTTTTTTTTTTTTTTTTTTTTTTTTTTTTTTTTTTTTTTTTTTTTTTTTTTTTTTTTTTTTTTTTTTTTTTTTTTTTTTTTTTTTTTTTTTTTTTTTTTTTTTTTTTTTTTTTTTTTTTTTTTTTTTTTTTTTTTTTTTTTTTTTTTTTTTTTTTTTTTTTTTTTTTTTTTTTTTTTTTTTTTTTTTTTTTTTTTTTTTTTTTTTTTTTTTTTTTTTTTTTTTTTTTTTTTTTTTTTTTTTTTTTTTTTTTTTTTTTTTTTTTTTTTTTTTTTTTTTTTTTTTTTTTTTTTTTTTTTTTTTTTTTTTTTTTTTTTTTTTTTTTTTTTTTTTTTTTTTTTTTTTTTTTTTTTTTTTTTTTTTTTTTTTTTTTTTTTTTTTTTTTTTTTTTTTTTTTTTTTTTTTTTTTTTTTTTTTTTTTTTTTTTTTTTTTTTTTTTTTTTTTTTTTTTTTTTTTTTTTTTTTTTTTTTTTTTTTTTTTTTTTTTTTTTTTTTTTTTTTTTTTTTTTTTTTTTTTTTTTTTTTTTTTTTTTTTTTTTTTTTTTTTTTTTTTTTTTTTTTTTTTTTTTTTTTTTTTTTTTTTTTTTTTTTTTTTTTTTTTTTTTTTTTTTTTTTTTTTTTTTTTTTTTTTTTTTTTTTTTTTTTTTTTTTTTTTTTTTTTTTTTTTTTTTTTTTTTTTTTTTTTTTTTTTTTTTTTTTTTTTTTTTTTTTTTTTTTTTTTTTTTTTTTTTTTTTTTTTTTTTTTTTTTTTTTTTTTTTTTTTTTTTTTTTTTTTTTTTTTTTTTTTTTTTTTTTTTTTTTTTTTTTTTTTTTTTTTTTTTTTTTTTTTTTGTTTTTTTTTTTTTTTTTTTTTTTTTTTTTTTTTTTTTTTTTTTTTTTTTTTTTTTTTTTTTTTTTTTTTTTTTTTTTTTTTTTTTTTTTTTTTTTTTTTTTTTTTTTTTTTTTTTTTTTTTTTTTTTTTTTTTTTTTTTTTTTTTTTTTTTTTTTTTTTTTTTTTTTTTTTTTTTTTTTTTTTTTTTTTTTTTTTTTTTTTTTTTTTTTTTTTTTTTTTTTTTTTTTTTTTTTTTTTTTTTTTTTTTTTTTTTTTTTTTTTTTTTTTTTTTTTTTTTTTTTTTTTTTTTTTTTTTTTTTTTTTTTTTTTTTTTTTTTTTTTTTTTTTTTTTTTTTTTTTTTTTTTTTTTTTTTTTTTTTTTTTTTTTTTTTTTTTTTTTTTTTTTTTTTTTTTTTTTTTTTTTTTTTTTTTTTTTTTTTTTTTTTTTTTTTTTTTTTTTTTTTTTTTTTTTTTTTTTTTTTTTTTTTTTTTTTTTTTTTTTTTTTTTTTTTTTTTTTTTTTTTTTTTTTTTTTTTTTTTTTTTTTTTTTTTTTTTTTTTTTTTTTTTTTTTTTTTTTTTTTTTTTTTTTTTTTTTTTTTTTTTTTTTTTTTTTTTTTTTTTTTTTTTTTTTTTTTTTTTTTTTTTTTTTTTTTTTTTTTTTTTTTTTTTTTTTTTTTTTTTTTTTTTTTTTTTTTTTTTTTTTTTTTTTTTTTTTTTTTTTTTTTTTTTTTTTTTTTTTTTTTTTTTTTTTTTTTTTTTTTTTTTTTTTTTTTTTTTTTTTTTTTTTTTTTTTTTTTTTTTTTTTTTTTTTTTTTTTTTTTTTTTTTTTTTTTTTTTTTTTTTTTTTTTTTTTTTTTTTTTTTTTTTTTTTTTTTTTTTTTTTTTTTTTTTTTTTTTTTTTTTTTTTTTTTTTTTTTTTTTTTTTTTTTTTTTTTTTTTTTTTTTTTTTTTTTTTTTTTTTTTTTTTTTTTTTTTTTTTTTTTTTTTTTTTTTTTTTTTTTTTTTTTTTTTTTTTTTTTTTTTTTTTTTTTTTTTTTTTTTTTTTTTTTTTTTTTTTTTTTTTTTTTTTTTTTTTTTTTTTTTTTTTTTTTTTTTTTTT
>JAJQQW010000018.1:29587-37087 GCA_025583905.1 Ia io
GGGAGGAAACAGGTCTGGCAAAGGGCGGGGCCCCACCACCTTTTGACTTTTCTTTTCCTGGGGCTTTTTCCACCTCTTGCCCACCCAAGAGGGCCTTATATTTCGTTCCCTTTTTGGGGGGGACCCAACAAATCTGGGGATGTTGGGGTTGGCTTCTCAAAGGGTTGTTTTCACATGCTCTTCTTATTCTTGGCCATTTTTGAGGGCTTAAGGGGTTTGATTGGGGACCATTGGATGGATTCTTTTTGAAAAACCTGCTTGATATCCCTTGAGCCACTTCCTTCCCTGTAATACTTGGGGGGGGGGACCACTTTATTTGCTAGGTGAAAGGTTAACAATATAAAATTTTCATCTTGTATTTGATATTTTTTTTTATTTAGTTTTAATCCTTTATTGGTTTTTCCTTGGTAACCATCATTTAATATTTCCATTAGGATAACAATTTTTTTTTATTTAAACTCTTTTTTGCTTTTTTGTAAAAAAAAACACCCACTTTTTAATTTTCTAAATGCAAAATCTATAAAGGGAAAAAGTTTTTTTTTGGTGGGGTCTATTGGCACTCCAAAATCTTGGATACTTACCTGTGGGAAACAAGTTGCCCCCATGGTTATGTTCAATGGAAAAACATTTTTCAAAAATGTCTAAAAAACCATACCCCCCCCATTGGGTGAAAGCCTGGGTTCCTCTGAGGGGGTTGGACAGGGGTGTGGGGGGAAAATGCTAAAACAACATATTTCCCTGTAATCGGTTAGGATGGGAAAAAGCAGGGGGGGAAAATTTCGAAAACTAACCCATGTTTCAAATAAAAAACTTAATAAAAGTTATTATTGGGGTTTTGTCTTGGCCCTTTTTTTTCCCTTAAATAAAAGGGCCCAGTTGTAGAAAAGGGAGGGTAAACTTAACCCTTTATTTTTGTGTGCTTTTTTTTACAACACCCAAATCCTTTATAAAATCTAAAATTACTCCGTTTTTTCTTTTTCCCCCACTTCGGAACATGCGAGGTGGCATAAAGGGTTATGAAAAACAAACCCTTCCTAATTCCATTGGCATATAGAAACTTAAAACCCTCTATTCCACATAAGTATTATTGTGTTCTAAGATTTTAAAAAAATAATATATGAATTATTGATTAAATTAAACTATGGAATTTTTGTCTCCCTGAGGACCCAATAATTCCCCTTTGGGGCTTAAAGGGGGGGCCTTTCTTTTTTTACTGGTCTTGGGGGGGATCCAAAGGGATAGTAGGTGGGGAATTCACAAAAAGAGATGGTTCCTTTTATGTTAAATTTCAAATACATATTAAAAACAAATGAAATTTGTTGGGGAGTTTAAAGTTGTATTTTCATTAAAAAAAAATAACAAGAAAGATGCTTATAGCATTGAGGTTTCTTAAATTGCCTTCTCTTTCCTGGGAAACTTACCCAGGAGAAGTGTAGGGAAAAGTGAGGAGTGAGCATTTTGGGGCTTATTGGAACTTGTCCTCAGAAAAACTTGGGAAAATTCGTTTCACAGATGGAAACAGGGAAACCAGGACTCACCCTTATTGAGTTTTCTCCATTTTTTATATAAATGGTGACAATTGTGGTTGGGCCACCAGGTTGAAAAATGTTTGTGCCAGTAAAAGGAACCTTTTTGTTTCCTTGGGGGAAAAAAACCTGGTGATGGGGTCTTTCACTGGGAATATTGTTACCAGAGCATTTTCTGAATACCTCTGCCCAGGGGGGGGAGACTTTGAGGGGGAATCTGGGGCTTATTTTTCAACATCAAGCTAGAGAAAAGAAGGTTTAGGGAGGATTTTAGCAGCAAAAACCAGACTTAGGATGTTATTGGGGGGAAAAGACCTAAAGGCTAATAAGGATGGAATTTTTCTAATTAGTTTAACTTTTCACCAGTTGTTTTTGTTAGGGGGGATTTTTCAAAACTAGTTTATTTTAACTACTGGAAGACACAAGTTATGAGTTTTCTTTTTTTCTTTTTTTTTAAATATTAATTTTTTATTTTTTAGTTCATTAGAGGGAAACAGGGAATTATTTTTGATAAGAGTGATTTATTTTGGAATAACATCCCAATGATTGAGAGTGAAGAAACATTGATGAAATTTAATATGCTTCCTTGTTATTTGCCCCCTACTTATGGGATTCGAAAGGGCCCCGCCAAAAAAACTGGGGCATTGTATAGCCTTGATACAGGGGGAAAAATCGGAAATACCCCAGGGGAACCACGTTTCAGTGGTCCAAAGGGCTGCTTGGGCTCCTATTTTCAACATGAAGCCCAAAAAACAGGGTGGGGTGAATACTTACTTAAGCCATTATTTTTCCAAGTGGTGGGTTGGTGTCACAAAAAAAATATTGTATAAACATGCAATTTAAGTCCTAGGACTTATTTTAGTCTGGGAAATTACCATACTGGGGGGGTACCTTTTTACACTTAGATTGTAGGTTTCAAGTAAAAAAACAAAAATAGGACAATTTAGCATAATACCCCACAAAAAACATTAAAACAGGAACCGGTGTTTTTATTTTTAGTTTTGTAAATTATGTACCTTTTTTACCCATATTTTTTTTATTTCATTTTGGGCTAAATATGTTTTATTCTTTTGGTGTTTTCCAACAGAAACTTTAGTTTTCTATTATTTATGTGGTGTTTTTTTGAGAATGAAAAAAATATGGGTTTGTACAAAAATCCCAACCTCTTAGGGGTTTCTTTGAGGTTTATTTACAAGTTGGGGATGTGTTAATGAAAAGGTTAAATTTTCCTTTTAAAATGGGGCTTTTCAAGCAAGCCAAGGAGGTTAATAAGTGAAAGCATGGAGGAGGGCTAAACTTTTGGTAGTTTTTTGGAAAACAAATTTTTAAAACCGGGGAAAAATGTTGGACACCTGTTTGCAAATAGGGAAGGAAAAAGACCACAAGAAACTGATTTTGATACTTGTTTGTGGGCCTGCTCTTACTTGCGTGGTTTTAACTTTTTTAAAAACTTTTTCGCTTTTTGGATAAAAAAAAAAAATTGGGATTTTTTATTTCAGGTATTTTGGGTTTTTCAAGTAGGCCATTAGGGGGAGGAAATTATTTTGTCTGTGGCATTTTATTTATCCCCTCCCCTGTTATCATTCTTGCCCTTGGGCTCCTTTGGCCTTTATTTCATTGTTTTTATTTATGGGGGGTGGAACTTGGGTTGTGGTGATTGCTTACCCTGAATTTGTCTTCTGGCATTTTCAACCTTTCTTCTGGAAGGGGGATTTATTTGCCTTCCTTTTTGGCCCAGGTGGGTGGTGTCTGTTTCGAGGCAAAACACTCCTGGGATAGCATGGTTGGTTTTTTTCTTTTGTTCAAATTTTGCAGTTTTTGTTGGGGGTGCCCCAGGACATATTCATTTTGGGGTAGGGGGTGGATTTAGTCCGGGAGGTTGGGGGACTCTGGACGGGGGTTTCCTAAGTATGGGTAGTTCAAAAACTGGGAGGTGTAATTTGTGTTTTGCAGGGGCCCCACAGGGGGCTGGGGGGAAGGCTAGGGGTTTTTAGGTTTTTCATTGGGTTTATTTTCCTTTCAACCAAAGGGGGGACCTTTGGATTTAATAGGGGAGGGATCGTCACATACTAAAACTTAACTTCCAGTTGGGTGTTTGGTCATTAATCTTGTATTTAAACCTCCATTCCCCAACTCACTTTCAAGGGGTTTGCCATCCATTTAGGGTTACAAAAACATTAAGGGGGCTTTGGTTTTCTAGGGAGGTTTTTTTTTAATGTTTTTTTTTATTTCTTTTAAAATGGACATAATAAATTTGTGGAGACACTATATTTTTTTTTCTATTAATTAGGTCGTGTATTTACTATTTTTTTCTTAAAAAATTACTTACACCAAAAAAAATTGGTTGGCTTAATTATAGAAATTTAGAATTTTTTTAAATGCACCACCAAAGGATGTGGGGGGAATTTATCCCAGGTGGTGATCTTTGTTTTCCAAAGACATTTTTATAAAAACATATTTTTTTGTTTCTCTCTTGGTTTTATATTGCTTTGGGGGGTCCAATCCTTTTTTTTTTTTTTTTTTAATTTTTTTTTTTTTTTTTTTAGGCAGTTTAGTTTTTTTAGAACCTATATTTTCAGAGTGGGGAGGAGGGGCGTTAATTCGGGGGAAGTTTTCAAATAAAAGGGGAGAAGGGGCAGGGGGGAGGAAATAATTTAGGGGGAGGGGAAGGGGGGGACTGGGGGGCGGGGCGGGCGGGGCAAGGGGGGGGGGACAGGTTGGGAAAAATGTGAGGGGGGGAGGGGGGACATTATCCTTAAGCCTTCCCTATAGGGGGGAAAGTTTGAAACCTTCTTTTTCACTGGGGGCTAGCGAGGGGGACCAGGAGGGGGGCCGAGGGGAAAGGGGCTTTTCCAGGGAGGGGAACCCTTTCCAGGGCCTTGTTTGAAGGGCTGGAGCCACCTCTTTTGCGGGGGGAGGGGAGGAGTCTTGGGGGGGTTGGCACCATGGGGGGGGGGGGATAGGGGGGGGGGGGGTGGGTGAGAGGGGGGAGGTTTGGGATGGGGGATCAGGAGGGGGGGGGGGTATGGGGGGGAGAAGGCTCATAAAAAAAAGTAGGTATTGGGGGGAAGTAAATCTTAGTGGGAAAATTTAACAATGGGCGGTTTAGGCTCTACCGTATTTTTGGTTTTGGGGGAGTGAATGAATGGAGACAAAAAAGGGGGTGTGGGGAGAGTGCATGCTTAGATAGTTGGGCAAAGGTTGGATTTTTGGGGTGAAGGTATGGCCCCATTACTTTATTGGTTTTTCTTGCTTATGGGGGGGACCAAGGGAGAAAGGGGCCCCTGATGGGTCTCCTTTAAAATTTTCCTTTTCTCCAGAAGGAAAATCTTACAACCATTGGGTACTTTTTTCCCTCAACCCACTGGGAATATTTTTTTTCCCTTCGGGGGGGAGCAAAAATTGGGATGTTGGAAAACTTTAAACGGATAGCCCTCTCTGTCCCAACTTCAAGGGGTCAAAAAAAAGCTAAGAGGGGGAGGGTATTGGGCTTTACTTTTTAGGTATTTTAGGGAAATAAGTGGGGGGGATTGGGGGGGCAGGGGATATATTTATATTAGGGGTTGTTTTTGGGGGCCTAGGAATATTGAAAAAATAGGGCTAAGGATTTAGAAGGTGGGAAAAAGCTTTTTTTTTCATTTTTTTTTCCCAGGTTTTAGGAGAAGTGAAATAAATTTAGTTTTGGGCTTTTTTTAGGGGGTTTTTTTTTTTTTTTTGGGGACGCATTTTTTTATCTTTTGTTTTTTTGTTTTTAATTTTTCCCAAGGGCTTCAGTTATTATTGCTTTTCTTTTTTGCATTTTTTTTCTTTGGGGGTTTGCCTAATAGGAAATTAATACAGGGTTGTAGGTTTCAGTCACATTTTTTTCTTAGTAATTAATATTTTTTTACTGGCATTGTTTTTTTTTTTTAGGGGGCCGGGGGATTTTTGGTGGGGGGGAATTTGAGGGGGGGAAAAGGGGAACTTGATGGTTGGGGGTTTTGGAATTTTTGTGTTTTGATAGGTACTTTTTATCACAGGGCTTCCAATTTTTGGTTTCCTTCTTTATATTTTTAGGGATTTTGTTTTTATTTTATTTTCTTGGGCGGGATAAAATTGTTCACACCCAGTTAATTTGGGGGAAAATTTAACCTAAAGTTTATAAATTTTTTTCGGGAATTGGATGGTGGGGTTATTATTTTAAATTTCGCCCAAAATTTCTTAAATAGTTTTTTGGTTTATCTTTTGGTTTGTTTTTCATTTTTTTAAAATATTTTGGGGATTTTCTTTTTTTTTTTTTTTTTTTATTTTTTTTTTTTTATTTTTTTTTTTTTGGGGTAGTTTTCTGCAAATTTTTTTTTTGTTTCCATTTTTTTTTAGTCAGGGGCGGGCTTTTTTTTGTTTTTTTTGTTTTTTTTTTTTCAGGTTTAACCAGGGAAATAGATTTGTTTGGTTTAAGGATAGGACATTCAGAAATTAAGAGGGCCTTTGGGGGGGATTTTTCTTCATGGACCTTAGGGGGGGGAGGGCACCACCCCTTTTTAAGGAACACCACTTTTCATTGGTGAGGACTAAAAGAGGAGGGAAAATAAGGGGGGGGAAAATGGGTCTAATTTAGATTGGAGGATTTTTTTGGGGAATTTTCTTAGGGAGGAAGGCTCTTTGGAGGAGTGGCAACAACCTTGGGTATTTTTCAGGGTGGGCGGAGGGAAACAAGGGGTTCAGGGGTTTAATCGGGGAGGCCTTTTGAGCCAAGTTCAATCCTCCTAAAAAAGGTTGTGGTTTTAACAACTGGCTTTTTTTGGACATGTGGGGGGTTTTTTTTTTCCCAGAGTTAAGGGGGAGTTGGTTTTCAGGAGGGTAATCATCGGGGGCTCTTGCCTATTTTTTTGGGGTTCCAGGTGTTTTTGAAATAATTTGGAGGGAATTTTTGGTTTTGGGGGCTTTTGGGCTTATTTTTTTTTTTAATTTTTTGGTTGGGGGCGGGGGCTGGGAAAAAGTTTCTTTGATAAGCGGGGTTTTTTTTGGGTTTTTTACAGTTTTGGGGGATTGTTTTTTTGGTTTTTGGGTAGGGTGGGGGAGGCATCTTATTCTTTTTAAAATTGTTTCTTTTTTTAATTCCCTTTTAAAACCATTTTTTCATTTATCCTTTTTTTCTCCGTTTTTTGGGGGGGAAGAACACCACTTTTCAATTTTTTCCATACCTTTGCAAAATTTTCACTTAAGAGGTTTTGATTTTTCTTTAATTTATTTTAATAGGTTTTATTTTTTTTTTTTTGAGATTCAATTTGGAGTTTCAGGATGTTTTTATATTATCATTAGGGGTTTTTTTTTATTTTAAAAATTTTTTTTCCAAATTTTTGGTATTTTTCGCCCAGAGCTTGAAGGGACCATTGGTTTTTTTTTTTGTTTTTTGGGGGACATGGGAATTGAGGCTGTTTTTTTTTTTGGTTTTTCTTTTAACTTAGGGGAAAAAATTTATTTTTAATTGAGGGGGGTGGGGAGGGTTTAGGGGGGTCTTTTTTACAAGGGGATAAACATTCCCCTTTTTATATTATGGGGTGTGATTTTGCTTCCCACCATTTTAATAAAAAAATTTTCCTTGGGTTTTTTGCTTTGGGGGGGTGAATAAAAAAATCACGGGGGTGGGGGGGGGAGGGATGGGGGGGGGGGGTTCATTCATTTATTGTGGGGGTTTTTTATTCTGAGAGTTTGGGGGGTTTTTTTTGGTTTTTTGGCAGTTTTTTTAAAATTTGGCATTTAAACCAATTTCCCAGGGGACTTGGGCATTCCAAACCGGGGGTGGGGGGGGTTTATGGGGGTGGCTGATATTATTTTCGGGGGGGATTGGGGAGGACTGGTGGATGCAGGGGGAGGGAGTTTAGGGTTTCAAATTTTTTTTTGGCGCTTTTTTAAACAATTGTGCCCCACTTTAGGATTTTCGAGGGGGGGCCCCATCTATGTGGGGGGTCAATGCGGATGGGGCGGGGGGTGG
>JAJQQW010000018.1:42087-46407 GCA_025583905.1 Ia io
GGGGGGGTAGGGGGGGGGGGGGGGGGGGTTTTTAATTAATTTGGTTCTTCATTTTTTCTAGATCCGTTATTTTGGGTGGGTGTTCCTTTTTTGGGGGGGGGGGGGGGGGTTGGGGTTTATTTTTTTTAGGGGGGGGGGGTAATTTAGGGGGGAAGGGGGGGGGGGGGGGGGGGGGGGGGGGGGGGCCATTTTCCGGTGGGGGGGGGGGGGGGGGGGGGGAGGGGGGGGGCTATACCTTGGGGGGGGGGGGGGGGGGGGGGGGGGTGGGTGTGGGGTGGGGGGGGGGGGGGGGGTGTGGGGGGGGGGGATTGGTCTTTAAGGGTTCGGGAGGAGGGGGAAACCCTTGGGCGGATGGGGGGGGGGGGGAAACCAAGGGGGGTTTGGGGTAGTTAAAAGGAGGGGGGTTTCTTTTTTTTAAATGGGGGGGGTTGGGGGGCTGGGGGGGGGGGGGGGGGGAGTAAAGGGGGGGGGGGGGGGGGGGGGGGGGGGTTTTTTGGGGAATGCCCGTGGTTTGGTATTGGGGGGGGTTGGGGGTTGGGTAAAACTTGGGTTGGATTTTCATGGTAGGGTTAAAAAAACGGGCCCAAGGGGGAATTATTTTAAAAAACAATAATCACAAATATTTCTGCTTTGGGGAAAATTGGGGGTCTTTTGTTTCCCCTGGCAGGGGGCTGTGGGGGGGGGGGGGGGGGGCATTGGGGGATTCAGGGGGGGGGGGGTGGCTTTAAAAAAAAGGTTTTTTGGGGGGGGGGGGGGGGGGGGGGGGGGGGGGGGGGGGGGGGGGGGGGGGGGGGGGGGGGGGGGTGGGGAGGGGCCGCTTTTTGGGGGGAATGGGGGTTCCCTGTGTGGTTCAGGGGTTCTAGGGGGGGGGTTTACAAGGGGGGGAGGGGTGGGGGGGGGGGAGGGCTTTTGTGGGAGGAAAGGGGGCAACCGGTTGGGTTTTGGGGTTTGGGGGGTATTTATTGGCTTTGAAGGTGGGGGGGGGGGGGGGGAAGTGAGTTCCTCCCATAGGGGGGGAGGGGTGGGGGGGGGGGCTTTTATTTTCCTAAGCCCATTATGAGAGACAGTGGGGATGGATGCCAGAAAAGGGAATTGTGGGGTTTAGGGGGAAAGGGGGGGGGGCTGGGGATGACAGGGTTGGGGGGGCGGGGGGAGCAGGGGTGGGGGGGTAGTGGGATTCTTATTTGGTGGAAAAGCATCCCTGGGGCCGGGGGTAGGGGGGGATAAAAGGGGGAGTTGGGGGGGGGGGGGGGTGGGGGGGGGGGGGGGGGGAACCCAACCAGGAACATTTTTTTGATCAGGGTGAAAATCATTGGGCCTTGGTCCCGAGAGTTACGTGCCTTGGGGAAGGGGAATTGAGCATCCCCACTAATTGCAACGTGTTGGCCCAGGGGACCAGGTCATTAGGGGAAGGGCCCCACCTTGGGGGGGGGGGGGACTAATTAACCTCTTCTTGGGCCCCCAGAGTGCTTGGTATTTTTTGGGGGGGTGGATCACTTAGGTGATTGATCTGGTGGGGGGCTCTGTCAGGGATTTGTCCCATTTTATATTCTCGGGCCCCCTTCCCCTCTTCCTCAGGGCACGGGGGTTCAGGTTTAGGAGAAAAAAAATTTACTCCACCTTGGGAGTTTTGGCTGGGTGGGCCGGGTAGATTCCCAATTCAAAAAAAGGGTGTACTCCCGCTTTCCTTCGATTCCCCTTTTCCTGTGGTTTAATCGGAGTTCCTCTTTGGGGTGAGCAATTGTGGGGTGGGGAACCGGGGAAATTTCTGGAAAGGAAATTTAGTTCTCCCATGGGGGCAGTTTGGGAAATTGGGACATGTCCATGTTTTGTTATAAGGGTGGGGGTGGGGGTCCCCCCCGGAAACTTTGGTAACCTACGATATGTTTCCTTCAGGTAAATCTTTTGGGGATAAAGTGGTTTATTTCATGGGGGATTCACCCCAGTGTTTATTTTGTAAAAGGGTCCGAGAAGTTTACGCATCCTAGGAAGAAAAAAACCAAATGTTTATCTTGAAGGCCCAAAAGCTTAAAAGGAAAGGCCCTAATTTAAAACCCTGGAAACTTTTGAAAAGGCATAGGGGGGAAGGAAGAGGGGAAGGCCATTTTGGGGGGCTACTTTTTCCCACAAAAAGAAGAGGAAAGAAAAAGTTTTATAAAAATTGAATGTTCCGGAAATTAGACGGGGTTAAATTTTGGAAAAGCCTTCTGAGATGCTTTTAAGTGAAAAATAAAAAAAAAGGATACTTAGCGGAAGGGGGGAAAAGTAAGAGTGAAAGGGGGGTCCTCCGGAGGGGGGGAGGTGGGGGGATGGAGGGGGAGGGGGGAAAAAAAAGGGCCCCCATTACATATTTTGTTGTTCGGGAGAAATCCTGGTGTTATTTTAAAATACCTTAATACTTTTGGGTGGAAACCCAGTGAATCTGGCTAAGGGGGTCAACCGAACCTTCAAAACCATGTTTTGCTTTTTCCCCCAAGAGGGGAGGGGATCCATTTTAAGGTCAAGAATTGCCCCTACCCTTAGAATTTCTTAAAAATGGCCCCAATAATTTACTTCTTTATGGTGCCTTCAAACCCCTTCTCCCTCTTTGGTAAACTCCCTTTGCGGCCCTCCAGAACCCACAGTTTTCATTATATCCTTGAGGGGGGGGGAATGGGATGGTTTTCCACCATGGAAAAAAACCATATAATAAGGTGGGGCCCCAATCCAGCTGTTGCGTAAACCAAGCAAAACTTTGGCCATAACTTAATGACGGCAACCCTCCCGGGGAACCTGGGCTTGAGACAGCTAAAGTTGTGGGCCGAGTGACTCCCTCCCTGGGTTGTGGGCCACAAAATCTCAACCAACAACTTCCCGAGGCCTGGTCCGTCCCGGTACCACCTTCCCCCCTCCTCCCTCTCCGCCCCCGAGATTTCCGGGGTGCCAGGGGTAGGATGATGGCCCAGGCCGAGGGGGAAGGGCTTATTTAAAAAAGTTGAGATTGTGTTTTCTCCTAAAAATGTTTTGGCTGTCCTGAAAAGTAAAGGAGGAAATTACGTTATGTTAGTTTTCCCTATTGTGTGGACCCTTCAATCAAAAACTTTGGAAATTAAGCCTTGCCATATTTAAAAGGGCTAAAATTTGTTTCTGCTATTTCTTAATTAGGTGGGGGGGGACTTCTTTTTTTTTTTTACTGTGCATTGTCTGCACTGGAAGGTTTGGGGAGTTAGTAGATAGGAAAAGTTTTCCTTGTACTGAGGTGTAGAAAAAGCTTTAAGAAAGAATCTGGGAAGATTGGGATTATTAGGGAAAAAAATTGTGTGGAAAACAAAATATACATAGGGTTTGATTTTCCCCGGGGCCCTAGTATGGAATCACAAAAGGTTGTTTTAGTAATCCAAACTTTCCAATAAGTCCCCCATTAATTTTTGTTTGGGTTGTTTTAACCAGGTTTTTCTACATTCCTACCCAGTCTAGTTGAATAGGAGGGTTCCTTTTTCCCAACCAAAACCTTCTCCAAACCACCTTTTGGTTATTTGCTTTGGTTTCTTGTTGTGGAATGGCTGGTACCTTCTTACGGGGGTTGAGGGGGTATGGGGTATCTCCATTGTAGTTGTGGATTTTTATTTTACTCTTAAATGCCAGCAGGAGAGGGTTGTGAAATACCTTCTTTTTTTTCCCACTGTCATTCTATTGGGCTGTTTTGGATTTATGTGGTATTCTTGGGGGAAAAGGTTATGTATTTTAGGGTTTTATTCTAGGCCCACTTGAGTTTAAAACACGCCAGCCTTTATAGTAGTCACTGTAAGGGTTGTTCCTTTCTTTTTTTCCCACCTTCCTGGCCAGGGGCAAGGCAGTAAAAAAGCTTGGCCTTTTTAGGGAACATCTTCTGTTATTAAAATTCTCCATGAAAGAAATCCAACCAAGGGGACCAAAAGTTTCCATACTTAGCTCAGTGTGGGGCAGGGGTATCTGGTCTAGCAAGTTTCTAGTGCAGAAAGTTATAGTGAAATTTCATTTCCATGGGGGAAAATGTTAGTCCTCAATTTCTGGTGCTCTGGGTTCAAAGGGGGGGGACTGGGAGGAAGTTTTCCCTCCATAGGGAAAAAGGGGGGGGGAAACTTGGGTCAGTACGAAATAAGTTTTAAAGAAGGGGATCACTTCCTGGGTGGGACCCTGTTTGAGAGTTCTTGGGTAAATGATTTAGTGGGAGAGTTTAGTAAAAGTCCCTGGAACCTATTGTATGATTTTCACCATTGGTGGTTTTGTAAGGGGGGGGGGGGGGGGATACCGTTTTTTACTTTCCTCACTCTTGCAGTTTTCTTTCTTCATGAAGAGCAG
>JAJQQW010000018.1:46507-61882 GCA_025583905.1 Ia io
TCTTCACTTTGAAATATTTCTTGCCACTCCTCGCCTGCATAGTTTCTGTTGAGAAATCAAGCTGATAATTATACAGGTGCTCCCTTTAGGTAACTATCTTTTTTCTCTTGCTTGCTTGTAATAAGATTCTCTCTTTGTCTTTTGCCCTTGGCCTTTTAATTATTTTGTCTTAGTGTGGTCCTCTTTGGATTCCTTTGTTGGGGTTCTGTGAGCTTCCTGGACTTGTAAATTTCTTTTACCAGGTGGGGGAAGTTTTCAGTCATTATTTTCTCAAATAGGTTTTCAGTGGTCTTGCTCTCTCTCTTCTGGCATCCCCATAATTCTGATGTTGGTACGCTTGAAGTTGTCCCAGAGGCTTCTTACACCTATCTTTCAACTTTCTGAATTCTCTTCTCTTCTTGCTTCTCTGGAGGCATGTCCTTTGCTCTTTGTATTCCAATCTTTGACTGATTCTTGCGTTCCTCTAGTCTGCTGTTTGGGTTTCTGTATAATATTTTTTTATTTCAGTCATGTATGTTTAATTTCTAGTTGGTGCTTTTTTCCATATTCTTGAGGTCTCATTAAACTTATCGCCCTTTTTCAGGATAGAAATTCTTGAAAAACCTTATACCCGTGGTTTTGAACTCTAATGTCCAGTCATTAGTTCTCCTCCATTTCTTTAGTTTGTGATCTTTTCCTTGTCTCCCCTTAATTCGCTGCTTTCCCTGAGTTGGTAGGGTAGCTTTTGTGTACTAGGTTCCTATGGTTCATGGGTCCAGCCTCCAGTTACCTGAGGTGGGACACTCTTGTGCAGCCCCTTGTGACTGTGTGTACAGCCTTGTTGTAGTATAAGTCTTGATTGTTGTTATGTCACTGGAAATTGACTTTCCTGCCAATTATGCTGTGAGGACCCCTCCTGTGTCCTATAATGGAATAATTGCTGTGATGGAGACACGTTTATGGGGAATGACTTGTTCCAGTAAGGCTTTGGTCTCACATGAGTCTGCCTCTTGAATGTGCCCCTTAGATGAGAAGTAGTTTGAAATCTGTTGCTCTCACACCTGAATCACTAGGTACACTAACTCTTTCTGGATCTCCAATCAGTGCAGTCAGCTACTGTTCTGAGGAGCTAACAGCAAGAAACTACAGTTTTCTCCTATTTGCTTGGGTTTGGCGGTTTTGGAGCATCCTGACTGGAGCTGCAGTTTATTGGATTTGCTTCCACAGGGCAGGCCCATTTATATGCAAAAGCCGCTGTGAGGAGCCATGTTGGGTTTGTAGAATGTGCGGGGGCGGGTCCCTCAGGGCAGGGCGGGGTCTCCAGGATTTCACTAGGCTAGGGGCGAGGCAAAACGGCGAATGGCTGCAGGTCAGCCGTCGCTGCCTTTCTGCATCTCCAAGTCCCACTTCCCGTGCTGCAGCGCAGCAAACAAAGATTGCTGGGCGCCAACCTCTGCAAGAAGTCACACTCATTTTCTTGACCGATTGCCGACAGCCCAGCTTCTCCTCGTAGGCATCTGGGTTCCCCACATGTCCCCAGAAAACTTGACCTCAGAAGTCAATCAGGAACCTGTCTCCCCTTCGGGTTGAATAAAAAGCGCCTGCCCAGTCGCCCGCCACCACCCAATTTCGCGCCTGCCACACCTCAGCATGTCAGCGTTTGGCTCCTTTCTCTTATCCCCCCCTCACTGTAAAACTTCCATCACCCAGCTTTCCTTGTTCAGGGTGGTAGATGTTTTGTCATTTTAGTTGTAGTTTTGAAATTGTTGTGCGAGGCGGCACTTAGTTGTTTACCTTTGCCGCCATCTTGGTTTTTCTCCCGAGAAACATCCATTGAAATGAGAGAGAAACAATCCATAGGCTGCCTCTGGAAGCCCGTAGTGGGTATAGGTCTGCAAGCCAGGCATGTTACCTTGATGCGAATCCAACTCGTGATCGTTCATTCCACAATCAAAACTCTGCCCACGGAGACAACCAAGCCAACCGGCTGGTATGAGACTATAGTAATGAAGCATAAACCTTTGGCTTTGTTCTTGGAGGCAAGATCTGGAGACTGGCAGTGGTAGTGCTTGCAGGAAGCTGGGGCCCTGCAGGCATGGCCCAGCGCTTAGATGGTGTTTCTCTGGATCTGTCCCTTTTTCCCGACCCATGTGTTGTGCTGAGGGCAATAACTTTGACCTAATGGGACTGTGGTAAAGAGTCAGCCAGCACACATAAGGACCTGGTTTCCACACTAAACTGAGAGCCCTGGAGGAGGTTGAGGGTGAGGAAGATTTGTGTAAGGAGTAGTAATTGCTAGTTCTCAAAATTTCAACTGGTTTCAATTAACTCAATTCTGAGACTTAGGTGGCGGACCTTTGAGGTCATTGCCCTGTACTTTTTCCAGGGAGGAAAAGGAGCGCCCCCTTGATGAGGATCAGAGACAGCTGTAAACAGAATGTGAAGCTGGAGAACTTTGAAACTTGTATCCTCCCCTGGGTAAGACCCTCACTCTGGCTGGTTCCTGTGAATTGGCTTTGCATTTCTTATGCCTCCGCCCTCCCCCTCACTTCCAGGGGAATGCTCTGTCCTCACCTGTGGACTGTACCCATTGCTTGATTTGTCCAGTTTTCTAGTTTTTGCTATGGGTTTGGCAGGGTTGGTTTGATTGAGCACTGCTCCATTCTATCCTTTAATCACAACACCTGCTCTACCGAATTGGTGGGAGGGTTTGTGGTTGATTGTGTGGCAGGGAGTCTAATGGATTCCAATTGAGTAGTGAGTAAAAACATGTAATTTATTCCTGTTATCTCACGTGTACGTGAATTTTTTTTTTAAGTAGTGTCTACATCCTTAGTCCTATATTTTTTAAATATTTTTTAATTGATTACAGGGAAGAAAGAGAGAGCGATCATGAGAAGAGAATTATCGATTGGGTATCTCTGTCATGCCTCCTTCTGGGATCCAGCCCAGAAATCGGCATGTACCCTAACCATGAACCTAACTCGTGACCTACAGGGGTTCACAGATGATGCTCAACCCCTGATCCAAACCACCAGGCTATCCTTCCAATTTTAGCCATAATTATTTGCTATTGTGTGTTTTGAAAATACTTTTTCTAGTTTAATAAGTAAAATACATCTCCTTTTTCATATGTTGAATTGTGCTTTCCCAAATATTGAATTCTGTTTTATTTACAAACTAGGTTCCACCGAGTCGGATTCCAGCACATTGAAAGGAAATTAATTAAAGAAACATCTTAATATATTACAACTGCCCCTCTCAAAAATTTGAATGTCAGAGACGAATGTAAAATTAGTAAATGTAAATGAAAATAGTATGTAAAATTGATTAATAAATAGAAAATATACACACGATAAAACAACAAAGACTTACAAAAACATGATATTAGATAAAATATTGATGAAAGCAATGACTGATAATTGATTAAAACTTATTCTAATATCTCCCTTTTTACCACATTAAGAGTAAAACCCTTTTCAGAGTGCTTGACTAATTACCTTTGTGCTAAAATATTTACAACTTTATGTCCACAGGCTCTGGAACTCAGAGGAAGCAAAATATAACTGACGCATGTCTGAAAAGGGATTTAGGTAGGAATATTCCTACTCTGTCTGGAGTTTTATCCATGTGATTTATTAACAGGTACATTTTGTCATTGACACTCAGCTTCTTTCAGCTTCAAATTGTCAACTAAAAAGACCAAAAAATTTTTTTTTTTTCAATGTGGAATTTTATTTTTACCCCACAATGACAGATTGACTCACACGTACGCGATTGGCAACAGCTAGCACTTTATATGTATTTGAATTGTGAAAGTCAACTTTTTTTTAAAATTGCTTACAGAGAGAAAGGGAGGGAAGAGAGAGAGAGAAATACCACACCCTTTCTTACCTTTCACCCTGAGGCCCGACAGTTTGATCCATGCCTCCTTGATTCTGGGTCTGTTTCTTGTCATCATCTATGTTTGTTCATGTATTTCCTTCCCCTAGATGAGTGAGATCACTTGCTTTAGAAATAACTTATAAGAACCGAAAATGAGACAAGCAATATGGTATGGTTACATGCAAATGAATCAGTCGTAGTGAGTTTCTTTCTGGGTCGAACAGTTCCTTTTGAGACCCAATTTCAACGTCCCAAAAGTTCTTATGTGTACATGTCACAATGACATTTCAGTTACTGGATGGTGAATGGACAACTGATGCGGTATACTTATTCATTTTATATATAAAGAAAATTCCATGCTTTTGGCAACTCTGCTTTTAGGAAGTCTAGTGTGGCTTATTTTTCCATCGCTCCTTTTCTACCAGTGTTAATCCCATAAAGAGATTATGTTAATGAATTGATGCAGAACAGTGTTCGGTCAAAACTGTGGCTCACAAGCCACATGCGCTCTTTGGCCCTTTGAAGTATTTTTAGCAAAGGCCAGCGAGAGTACCCTAATTAAGTTAATAACAATGTACCTATCTCTATATAGTTTATTTTAAAATTTTGGCTCTCAAAAGAAATTTTTCAATCGTTGTACTGTTGATATTTGGCTCTGTTAACTAATGAGTTTTGCCTGACCGCTGATATAGAATGTTTTCACAACACTGTTGTCTCTTTGTGGCCCTTTAATTATTGTGTTTACATAACATGACTTTCTCTCTGTATCCACAATATTTGCTTTATTTGGTTGATCTGATCCAAATCACATATCTTCAATATATTCCTATATTTCCCAAGTATTGTCCCCATCCTCACAGTTGATTTCCTTTTCATTTCAATTTTGTTATTGCTTTTGTACTGGGAAAAAGCACTTTCATTTTGTTTATAGCTCTGACTGTTGATTTCTCTTTTGTTGCCCAGTGGTTGGTGCCACATCCCAGAAATCATGTCCAAAACAATCTCCAATCAGTTTTTCCTGGGTCATCTTGAAGAACTTCAAAGTTTAACATGGACGTTTAAATTTTTCAATGCAATCTGAATAAATGTTTATCAGTGGCTTTGTTGTTTTCCATATAGTACCCTTTTTTTCAATAACCCTCCATGAAGAAACTGTCGCTTTTTCCCCTTTTCTTTTTTAAAATATATTTTAACTGATTTTTTACAGAGAGGAAGGGAGAGGGATAGAGAGTTAGAAACATGATGAGAGAGAAACATCGATCAGCTGCCTCCTCACACATCCCACTGGGGATTGCCCGCAACCCGAAGGTACATGCCCTTGAACCTGGAAATCGAACGTGGGACTCGTAATTCCACAGTCCAATTGCTCTATCCACTGAGCCCAAACTGGTCCGGCGAAACTGTCCTTTTTTAAGATTTATGGGTTTTGTCAAAGATTACCTGAACCTATGGGCCTGTTTTATTTCTGTGTTTTTTGCCTTTGTTTTTGTTATTATTTCCAATACCAAACTGTTTGGTTGCTTTTGGCTTTGTAATAGAATGAAAACATCAACTGTGGATGCCACCACGCTTGTTTCTTGCTTAAGATTAAGTTTTGCTATTTGAGATCATTTGAGGTTTTTCTGAATGGAGTTATCATCTCAGATTGAATTTTGATTTGGAATTGCTTGGGCAGAACAGGATTTTAAGGATATTAATTTTTCAAATGCAAGAACACCGGATATCTTTTTCACTTTTTGTGGTTTCTTCTCCCATTCTTTTCAACACTGTGTTTCAGCGATAGGTGTACAGAATTTTACATCTTATGGTTCAATTTATTCTGAGTATTTTATTCCTTTCATTGCTATTTTAAACTTGACTGTTTCCTCATTTATTTTTTAAATGAGTTTTGTTGATTTTTTTAGAAGGAGAGTGATGGAGAGAGAGAGAGTGAAACATCCGCTGAGAAACAGCAATCATCTGCCCTCCTGCACGCTCCCTACCTGGGTTCTTGCCCACAACCTGGCATGTGCTCTGACCAGCAAAGAACTGTGGCCTGTCCAGTTTCATGGGAAAATGATCAATCAACTGAGCAACACCACTGAGGGGTCCTTTCTTCCTTTCTTATTCAAAAAATCCACTGTTAGTATTTAGATGGAACGATATTTGTATGTTATATTTTATCCTGGAACTTTTTAAAAATTTCTTTTTTATTTTACTAACTGGTGGCCGTGCACATTTTCTTGCACCCACCATGTTCCCCAGGGTCACCATCCCTGCTGCCGCCGCCTCTGCCCCCAGCCTCTGGTCTCGGCCAATGTGACACCCCAACTGGATGCGCACTTTTCATCATGGCAGCGGCTGTGCAGAGCCAAGCTGGCTCCAGGCCTAGGTTGGGTGCACCCCTTCCCCCAACCCCCCCCCCCCCCCCCCGATAGTCCTCTCCTACGCAGACTCTGGCCGCCCCAAGTCCCACTGTGCACAGGTGTTGACAGAGCCGCAGAGGGGCGCAGGAAAGTGTTGCACCTTGAGGCAGAGAAACCCCACCTCCAGATCCACATCCTGGGCTTGGCGCACCCACGTGCTCTCTCTGTGGAGCAGAAGGAGATGACGCCCGAGCGGGCAAGGACAGGGGAATACGGGACAGGGGGCCTGGAGTGGGGCCTGTGTGAAGGGGCTTGTATTTCTCGCTCCGACTCAAAGTTATTTTGATCCTGGTCTCAGCTGCACAGCGCCGGGCCTCCACATTTTGACAGGATTTCCTGGAGCTCTCAGAAGTTGGCCTTGTGAATCAGTAACCTAGAGCTGTCCACGTCTATAATTAATTTGGGCCTTAATCTAATCAAGGATGATGCCTTCTTACTTCCTCTCCAATCCACTTTAGGGCAGTAAGGCTGGAACGATGAGGGTCTCCCACCCACTCACAGCCCCCGCACCTTTCTTGGCTGTAGGCCTAGCGTCCTCCTTACCAGCTCCCACATGTGGAGGGTGGGAAAGGTGGGATGAGGAAGAGCAGCTGCTGCATTGAGCTATGTTCCCTGTGTCAGTGCTTGTCATAGCGTACTGGGCCAATTCAGCCTTTTGGGTGATTGCATATTATATTTTAGTATATAAGGTAGGATTTGTTTATTGCTTTTAAAGTAAGTGATACACAGACATTTGTTCTCTTCCACCATATTTTTATTCATTGCTGCCCCCCTGCGTGTACCCTGATGGAAAAATCAAACCAACTACCGAGGCCCCATCGATCACACTCTCACAAACCGAGCCACCTTGCCTAGCCCTCTGAATTTTTTAAATTTATATTTTGAAGTTTATAGTGAGTTTGATAGCGCTAAACTAGGTTGACTCCAAGAAGTTCTGTTTTGTTACTTTAAATGTTTTTTCTTTTGTTCTGTAACCCGCTGTTCTGGCAAACTCTTCTTGCTGCCCTTCCCTTGTAAACTGCAGAATGAAACTTGCACGACCTGCCAATAGTAATGCAGAGAAGTGGACTCAGTCAAATTAGGCAAAACGCACATACCACCTTGCATAACCAGACCCCTATCCTGGCCCCTGACCATTGGAGTGGGGCCACAACGTCCCCCCTGCCCCCACTGCTTATGACCCCCTATAATGTCTTTGTTCTCCCAACCTCTCTCTCTCTCGGCCGCCGGCTGCGCTGTGACTGTTGGAGACGGGAACTCGTGGTAGCACGAAAATAAAGGTTCTTTTTGCTTTGCATTGGGCTTGGCTGCTCCCTGGTGGTCTGTGGGGATCATGAAATCTGGGCATAACATTTTGAGGGCCGCCGGGATCCCACCAAGACCCCGGAGGGACCTCAGACTAGAGAACCTGACTTGCCACCTTTTGTCTTTTGTCTCTTGTGTGAGCTCGTATCTGAATTACTGGCGGTGCCCGAAGCGGTCTAAGTGGACGCATTGGAAGACCACGGTCAGGAGGAATTGGGAGACATTCCGATTCTCCCTTCATGAGGGACGTGGATTCCCTCACAATCTGAGACGAGCGGTCGCTCAGCCGGTCGGCGTGGAGGCTGTCGTCCTAGCTTTATGGTTTTGCTTCCAACGGAGTTGGACGACTGTTCATCTGGGGCCCTTTGTTGTCTGTGTATGTGTTTTTCTCTGTTTTTTATTCTGTGAACTTACTGACGGACATTATGACAGACTCAGCCCACTCCTGATTTTGTGATTTTTGCTACATTCAATGAACAAAGAACTTTTATATATGGCTTTCTAATCTCTTTTGGTGCTGGGAAACTTCCAAGGACAGGGCTCACAGCTCTGCAGGGCGATAGATTTACAGGTCCCCTGTCCCTGGCTGTGACATCATAGCCAACGGGGAACTAAGCTGAAGTTATTTATTAACTCTCCTAATAGACCCCCTTAACCGTTTGTTTTTAACTTAGTGTTTCATTATTAGGAATCCGCATAGAGGACATAACCTGGACTTTCCTCCTCTCTCATCCTGATTCTGATAGCATCTGTAACTGGATTAAAGGATCTTTTCTTTCATGAGGCCATCCCAGCTTTCCAGCTTGTCAAAAATCTCCCTCCTGAGAGGAGAGGAGAGGGACCCCCCAAAGGGCTGGAGGCTCTCCCTCCTGAACAAGTGTTTTGTTTTGTGTTTTTTTCGGTGTTGCTGTCAGACTGTTTGTTTTGTCTTTTTGTCTTGTGTTTGTCTGTCATATTTAGGCCCTATGTGTTTATTATTTTTTGAAGTTTGATTTGTCAAAGGTTTTGTCAGTTTGTTGTCAGTTAATTGCAATCCTCTAGAGGAATTGAGTGGTTCTTCCCTTCCTGTTTAAACCTTTGACTGTATGATTAAATTACTGCGCTTTTTATCAAGGTTCCTTGCAAGTTTTGCCTCTTCCTGGAATAACGCTCCCTAGTGTAACTCTGTCCCTCCCCGAGCCAGACTGCAAGATACTTTTCCCCTCACCAGTCTCTGGCGACTCCAGGAGTGTTTTTTAACTTTTTTTTTCCTTAACACACTGGTCCACCCACTGGCCCAGCGGTGGTGGTGTCAGCGGAGCCAGAAAAAGCGGCAGCAGTGGCGGTGCACAGAGTTTGCGAGTCTATTAAATCTTTTTCCTTTGTCCAACATGATGGCCATTTTCAGTTTGCTGAAAACAATGGGCAAGAATCCTGTCCTGGGATATCGAAAGGGAGGCCCCCATCAGGGACTTAGAGCAGTGTTCTGTTATCTGCTCAGGACCCAGACTATAAGAATACTTGTTTACTAAAATGGTAAAGTAAGATGTTTATTTAATATTTTGTTGGTCTGCCTGGTTGTTAATTATTTGTCTCATATGTAAAGTCCTGTAAGAAGGAGGAGGAAAAAAAAGGAAGTCCACCTCACTTCCGCACCACCTACCCTTGTCTTTACAGGGGGGAACCGAGGAAGAATTAATTTTTCCTCCCCTGTATCAGCCCTAGGATCCGGATGAGACGCAATCCTCCCCCTCTTGGGGGAATCAGACCCTTTCTGAGAGCAGGGGGCAAGGCGATCCAGTGGGAAAGCCCGCCCCTTAATCAGACAAAAGGGCTCAAAGGGGCAGACTGCCTCCGCCACTGCCCTCTGTCCACTGACTCCACCATTCTACCCTGGCAAGCCACCGGTTCTCCAACGCTGGGGAATCACCCTATCACTACTGGCCTTTTTGCCACTAGTGACCTTTACAATTGGAAAAGGTCAGAAATCCTAAGTTTTCAGAGAAGCCGGCAGGGCTTATTGATTACTAGACTCTGTCCTTATTTCACCCATCACCGACTTTGGGATGACTGTCAGCAGCTATTGCAGTCCTATTCACCATCGAGGAGAGGGAGAGATCTCAATGAGGCCCAAAAGTTTGTTCCGGGCGCAGACAGGAATTCAACCAACCAACCAGGCTCAGATAGATCCTCCTTTCCTCTAACTGGCCTGAATGGATTTCAACACAGCAGAAGGTAGGAGAGGCTCCGGGTCTAAACCGCCAGACTCTAATGGGGTCTCGCATGCTGCTAGAAGCCGACTAATCTGGCCAAGGTAGGGAATGTTCAACAGAAAGAGATGAGTCCTCCACAGCCTTCCTAGACGAGTCATGGAGGCATTCCATACCTATACCCCCATAGGAACCAGAGGCCTCCGAAAGCAAGGCGGCTGTTGTCATGGACTTCGAAAACAATCGGCTGAAGACATTAGGATAAAAATTGCAGAAGGTAGATAGATTAGGAAAAGAAAAGTCTTGCAGGACTTTGCTGAATAGTACCGAGAAGGTGTACAACAATCGGAGCCGCCTGAGAGAAACAGGCTCGCGCTGTGGCGGCAGCCAGCAGAAAACAAACCCGAGACCTAGCTAAGTCCGCTCACCACCACCAGGGACGCTTCCGAGAACGGAACCGCCATCTCCGCTGACGTGCCGCAACCAGGAAGGATGGTAAGGGGACCGCCCGGGGCGGAGGGCGGAAGCCTGCAGAAAGATCAGTGTGCTACTGTAGGAGATTGGCACATGGAAACAAGATTGTCCGAAAAGGGCCAGCAACAAGGGAGGCGAAGCAAAATCCTAGTGAAGGTCCTAGACGTTGATGAACTGAGGGATTAGGGGAGTCAGGGTTCGGACCCCCTCCCCGAGCCCAGGAACTCTAGCATGGAGGGGACACCCTATTGACTGCCATGTCGACGACTGTCGCAACACTCTGTCCTCCGTACGCCTCAAGGAAAATTAGCAAATAAGAATCCATGGGTGCAAGGGCAACTGGTATGAACCAGTATCATGGACTACCCGAAGAACTGTGGATATTTAGGGCAGGCCGGTATCCCACTCTTTTATGTAATTCCGTAATGCCCCTTACCCACTGTTAGGACGAGACTTGCTCACTAAGATCCGGAGCTCAAATAACTTTCCAGGACAAGGGGGGCCTCAGGTTTACTGAGGCGAGGCCACACCCCATCAAGGTCCTGACCATGAGCTGGGATGAGTACCAGCTTCACCAAAAGCCTCTCTGTAGAGGGACAGCAATGGTTGAATGGTTGGTAGGATTCCCCACGGCTTGGGCAAGAACAAGGGGAGTGGGCTCGCCACCCACCAGGCCCCAGTCCTGGGAGAGTTAAAACCATGGGAAGGCCCGGTAAGTCAAATAGTACTCCATGCCTCAGGAAGCCCGGAAGGGTAATACAGCCAAACATTCGGAACTGAGGGGCATAGGGTGCTGGTCCCTGCCAGTCTGCTGGAACAAAACCCCCACTCCTGCCCGTTCAGAAGCCCCACACGAAATGACTCCCAGCCGGTAACAGGACCTCCTGGAAGTAAATAAAAAGAGTTATGGAACATACACCAAAGGTCCCAACCACATACAACACTCCTAAGCTCTCTGGCGCCCGGTCCCGTGTCTTGGGCTGGTATACTGAGTTAGATTTTGAAGATGCCTTTTTCAGTTTGCCGCTGGCCACCCGCATTCAACCCCTGTTTCGCCTACGAGGTGCATGACCTGGAAGAGGGCTACAGCAACAACTGACATGGAACACCGGCTGCCTCCGGGGTTCAAGAACTCGCCCCCCCCCCACCATATCGACGAGGCCCTCATGAGACCTGGTGAGTACCGGAGAACACACCCCAACCTCACTCTCCTTCAGTAAATGTGGACAAATCCTGATTGCAGCAGACACGCTGAAAGACTGCAAGCCGGACCAAGGGACCTGCTTAGCCTCCCTGGGGGCCTTGGGTACCGGCTTCTGCGAAGAGGCCCAATATGCAAGAAAGGGTGAGTTTTACCTGGGATACATCCTGGAGGTGGACAGCAGCAGCTGTCAGATTGCCAAAGAAAAGAGACTGTTTTTGAAAATCCCAACCCCCACCATCTGAAGGGAAGTAAGGGAATATCCTAGGATCACTGGCTACATCCACCTCTGGATTACCGGTTTCGCAGAGATTGCCAGGCCTCTATACGAGGCAACCCAAGGAGGGAAGGCATTTGAATGGATCTGAAGAAAGGAGACACCTTTAAGCAGTTAAAGAAAGCCTCCTAAATGCTCCGGCCCTGGGGCCTACAGACATCGAAAGCCCATCATCTCTCGTAGAAGAACACAAAGGAATAGCGAAAGGGGTCCTGACTCAAACCCTAGGAGCCCCTGTAGCCGCCCGGTGGCTATTTGTCCCAAGAAGTTAGACCCTTTAGCTGCCGGCTGGACCCCATGCCTAAGAATTATTGCGCGACAGCGCTCTTTAGTCAAAGGACGCCGATAAACGACCCATGGGCAAAAAATCTGGATCACAACCCACAGCCAAGAGGGAGTCCTGAAACAGCCTCCTGAATAGATGGATGAGCAACACGAACGTATGACCCATCTATCAGAGCCTCCTGCTCAACCCTCCCAGAGTGCGGTTCCACCCCATGCGGCCCTCAATCCTGCAAACCCTACGGCCTGACCCCGACCTAAAAAACAAAAAAAAAAAAAAAATGCCCCCCTCGTACATGACTGTGCAAGAATCCTTAGAGCAAGTGCATGGGATCCGAAGGACCTGACCGACCAGGCCCCTTCCAGATGCAAGACTTCACCTGGTTCACGGACGGAAGCAGCGTCGTACGGGATGGAAGCTGGTATGCGGGTGCACTGTAGTCACTGAAACGGACACTGTATGGGCAGAGGCCCTGCCTCCGGGACATCAGCCCAGAGAGCAGAGCTTGTGGCCCACACCAAGGCCCTTACACTGGGAGTTGAGGCGCCCAACAACTTACACAGACAGCCGTTATGCGTTCACCACCGCTCAGTAGTCATGGACAGTCTACCATGAAAGGGTTACGTAACAGCAGAGGGGCAGACTATAAAAGAATAACAGAGAATACTCGACTGCTCTCAGGCCTTTATGGCTCCCTGCCAAAATTGCCATCATACACTGCAAGGGTAACAGAAGGCTTACGACCCAGTGGAAGAGTAAACCACAGGGCTGACCAGGCGGCCAAGCAGTAGCCCTTTCTCTGATACCCACCATGGCCAGCAAGCATCCGCAGACCCATGGCACCCAGTCAGCCAGGATATTCCCCTGGAGGATTAAAGGTGCATTAGGAAGCTTCCCAAGCACAGGAGGATAAGGGGGGTGTTTATACACCACATCAGGGGAGCTCATACTGCCAGACGCAACTTGGAGTGTCCCATAATAAATCACATGCACCGGTCCACTCACCTGGGGGCACGAAAATTAAAGGACTAACCCACACGCCAGAATTAAGAACCACCAGCAGACATTAAAATAGAGTAGGTTGTATCTGCCTGCAAGAACCTGTCAACTCACAAATGCGAGAACGGGCCGAGGTGAAAAAGGAACCAGCTCAGAGGATCCAAGCCTGGAGCACAAACGGAGGTCGACTTCACTGAGGTTAAACCAGGAAAGTATGGCTATAAATATATTTAGTATTTGTAGATACCTTCTCTGACGGGTAGAAGCATACCCTACTAAGCATGAAACAGCTCAGATAGACGGTAGCTAAGAAGCTGCTGGAAGACATCTCGTCCCAGGTACGGTTTTCCCGCTGAGATATCAACCAATGGACCCAACCTTGTCTCTCAGGTACGCAGGCAGTGGCCCAAGGCCTTGGGCAAATTGGAATTACATTGTAGCCTTATATGCGCCCCAAGCTCAGGCAGTAGAGAGAATAAATAGAACCTAAAAAGAAAACCCATACCACCAAATTGACCATGGAGACTGGCAGGGGACTGGGGTGTCGCCCTTCCATATGCCCTTTAACCGGTGTTAGTAACTCCCCCTACACCCTGGGTTTGTTTTTACTCCTTATGAGAACATGTTCGCCGGCCACCCCCCTATTATCTCTAACCTTAAAGCCAAATTTCATGCAGAATTTGAAAAGATCCAAGAACGTTTTCATTCCTTTGAGAGGCTCCCAGAGGGCACATCTAGGACATTTGGCTGCACCCTCCGAGCTATCTATGAACTGGCCCAGCCCCGACACCTCATTAGCATAAGCCCGGGGGACTGGGTCTTTGTCAAGAGACACCACCGGGAGACCCTTGATACACGTTGGAGGGTCCCCTATGTCGTGGTGCTGACGACCCCCACCGCTCCTCAAATTAGAACGGTGTTTGCGACCTGGGTCCATCACACCCACTTTCGTCCAGCAGAACCCCTCAGCGATCGGGAAACTTCATCGCCCAGTGGAGCACTAGTCGAGACCAATGCCAACCTGCTCACTGCTCAAGCTGCGACTTCTCCAACCTGCCTGATGCTGGTAACCCTGCTTGCGGCCACTCCTACAACTCCGGGAGTCCTCACAACCCGCTTCAACATCACCTGGCAGATCATAGACCAAGCTCAGAACTATACTAATCAGACTTCCCAGTTACACCCTAGAGACACTGATTCCAGAACTCCGGTAGACCTCCAGACTTTCTTTTCCTGACATCCGTACACCCCCGCATTCTTCGGAGGGATAATGATCCAAAGGCTCGCCGAACCCTGTACTTCTATTTTGCCCTGGTTAACCACCCTCGTCTACGCCCTTAATTGGTCCCCTTATAATCCTACTCCTGCGCTGACCTTTGGACCTCTACATCATCAATAGATTAGTTTGTCATCAAGGAATTATTAGGGGTCGTACAGATGATGGTGCTACAACACTCGTATAAGCATCTACTCAACGGAATAAGAAATGGGAGTAACCAACCGACCCATTGATTGGCCTGTAAGTCTCATGACAAGGGGAAAGAATAGAGCTAAACTAGGTTGACTCACCATGAAGTTCTTTTTTGTTACTTTTATAATGTTTCTTTGTGTCTGTACCCGCGCTTCTGCAACTCTTCTTGCTGCCCTCCCTGTAAACCACGAGAATGTAACAGTTTGCACAAACCTGCACAATAGGAATGCAAAATGGACTCAGTCACCAAATTAGCAAAACTTCACAGTACCCCTGCATAAGCATACCCCTAGATCCTGCCCCCAGACCAATTGTGGGGGCCCACGAACGTCCCCCCTGCCCACTGCTTTGGACCCCCTATAAAGCTTATGTTCTCCCAAGCCTCTCTCTCACTCTCCCCGCTGCTGCGCAGGTGACTGTTTGGAGACTGAGTTCCATGCTAGCAGAATAAAAAGGTTCTTTTGCTTTTGCATTGGGCTATCGGCTGCTCCCTGGTGGTCTTCTGGGGATCATGAAATCTGGGGCATAACAAGTTCTTTACATTTTCTCCAAGTAAATTTCTGTCATTTGTCAACATTCTTAATGGCACCATGTGCTCAATGTCAGTGTAATGTCCTGTCTTTCATTTATACTACTTTTAACTTCTTTTCCAATTTGGATGCCTTTCAATTCTTCTTCTTGTCAGATCACTATGGCTAGCACTTCCAATACAATGTCAAACAAGGTGTGTGAAAGTGGGCATTCCTGCTTGTTCCCTGTTCTTAGGGGAAATGGTTTATTTTGGACCAACTGAGTAAAATGTTGGCTGTAGGTTTCTTATAAAACCCTTTATCTATGTTGAGTATGATCCTGTACACCCCTTTGCTGTGAGTTTTTTATCCAAGAAAGGGTGTTGGATTTTGTCAAA
>JAJQQW010000018.1:71312-88053 GCA_025583905.1 Ia io
TGGTGCTTTTGAATATTTTAACTAAAGCCTTTATTCTATACCAACTGTGAAATACAGATTTTTAACCCCTTTGTTTGGCATGCAGACTGTCAACTTTTCTGGAAACTTACTGGTTGATGGAAGAAAAGAAAAAAGTACAACCATGCCGGTCAATTCTATGGCAGGAAGGCGCACAGCCACCCCTCGTGGGCTTCGGGAGCAGGGCCAGAATGGCCCAGCAGCAAAACCCATCCCTTTCAGGCAAGGGCCCCTCATGCAAACACAACAGGGCTGGTAATGAAGTTTGGTGGGTTTCTTTATGACATGAATTCATGAACTATAGCTAAAAAAACTACAGCAAAAAGTGCAACAGTTGTAACAACAGATAGAAAGGGCTGTTATACAAAAAGAAGTGGCAGCTCTCTCGGCGTGAGGGGGAGGAGCTCGGGCTACGGAGGAGTGGGTAGGGGGCTCAACATCCTCAGAGAGCCAGGCGGCAGTGACCTTCGCCACTTCCCAGAGGAGCTGCCCCGAGTACGGGAGCCCTGGCCCAATAAGCTGGGCGCGAATCCGAGTGTCGCCAACAATAAGGCCGACCAGGCCCATCGGCTGCCTTCAGCTGAGACCCATGAAAGAAGTAGAAAAGAAATCCTTCCCCACCCCCACCAGGCCCCAGGCCCCCGCGCATCACCACGGGACTTTGGGAGGCCCTGAGGACTCGGAGAAACCTAGAACTGTCCTTCCTGAAGCACTTGTGCCTTCTGGCTCCACACAGAATCTGTCGTCTCAAGGAGTCTGTCGGGGCAGACCACTGCTCTAGTCTGAATGACAAATGACCTTGCAGAATCAAAGTGTTATGCAAGAAGAGAGTAGAAGTGTCTAGCCCCAATAAGTTTATCTATTCTGTACAAGACACCCAATGGTTCTCTGAAAGCTTTGGAGATTGTTAGAAAGAACAGTGAAGAGCAAAATCCTGGAACAGCTCCCATACACAGCAAAAACCCTCTACGTTAATAAAGCACTTCTGGGAAACAAATACGAGATGTATTTCTCCCAGCTATGAATGCCCATGGTACGCTTGACATACTGAGACACCATCATACTTAGAGCAGCGTTCATCCTAAAAACCAGTTACAGCTTTCACAACACCGCTCACCGCCTTCAGTTCTGAATGTAGTGTGTACTTGCAATACTTCACCCCCGGCGGCAAGTAACCGGCCGCCACACCATCATGGCTGCTACGAGGCTCCGCCCTTAAATAAATATGACCCAGTGGAGGCAGGAGTAACATACAGATGGACCTCGCCGTGCGGCTGCCAGCCGGCGCTCCGGGGCACGGTGTTCAAGTGGTCGCATTGCTGGGAACACAGCAAAGTCCTCACAAGTTGCTAAACGCCCAAGCCCCTCGGAGATGGTCCCATCAGTACCTCCATCTACAATGGACACAATCTGAGGTGCAAAACGACACGAGGTGTAACAAACCAAGCCCAACAACCTTAAGTCATATATTGTGAAATGGGCTGCTCTCCAGATCTTGTGCAACAGCAAGTTCCTATTAAAAATAACTGTCTTAAATGGGAAAACAATTTTATTAATGACAAACGTGGAAAAGCCTTCATAGGTACTGCACGAATGGAATGAACTCTCTTAGAAAAGTCTACACCGCGAGAGTGAAGTGGAACACGTTGACTAGATGTTGGCCCTAACGGGATGTTGATTCTCTTCTAACCAGTGGCTAACGAAGATAAGGTCGCTTTAAAATAAAAGAGGAGAGAAGCCAGGCCTGCGCTGGCCTGTCAGGTCTCACTGTACACACCTCGAGAGACACTTGCTGTGGTTCTGCTCTCGGGAGTGGTACTCGGGCGCCTTTCCCTGGGGAGAAAGCATATACTCCAGCAAAAAGAGACAGTTTCTCATATCTTACACTTTTCCATTAGTCACTGCAGTGATAGAAATCCTCGTCCATAACCAATCCGGCTTGAGATTCTGGCTACCCACCTGAGGTCTCAGTGGGCCCTAGGCACTCACTGTGCATCCTTGAGGCCACAGAAGGAAGGTCCAGTAAATGGATTACCCCGAACGCTCACGCGCCCACCCCTCTCGTGGACTTCTGTCGGTATGGAGGGTCAGTCACCCCACCACACCTTTACCATATGAATGTTTTCACTGTCCGAAGTCGCATTAATTTGGACATCCAAAACACTGCAACGTCTGCAAAAACATAAAATTAAGAACATTGTAAGCCTCCTGTGCTAACCTAAGGCCGTTACTGTTGGCCTGCTCACAGGTGAGCAGGTGCCCTCGCCTCCCCCTAAACCCACCCTGGGTGGCCTGCCCATGTGGGCCTGACTGCCATGTATACGTGCACAAACCCTGTTCAGGACAACCGTTCATCCATGCATTCCCATCGCGTAAGGCCTTCGGTGCATCTTAATTTAAAACAGCTCGCACCCTCCGCACCTCTCCACTTCACATCCCTAAAGAACAACAACAAATCTGCTCAGCAAATCAAGTGACGAGCGTGTGCTCCTTTTCCCTTGGGGAGAAACCACCCAGAAGTTCCTTAGAGCCTCTTTAAAAGCAGAAGCCCCCCCATAAAGCAAACAGACTTGAGGGAACCATAAAATCATACCCCGTGATAGGAACGTCCCGAGGCATCAATGACGCCCTGGCCAATTGGGGCTCTAGGGTCCGCAAGTCCACTTAGCCTGTCCTGGCACAGAAGTTCAATTATCCGTCCCTCTGCCAACAACCAAGCAATATCCCCTCCTCTTTTTTCCTGTTCTCTCCCAGATTTTCATTATTAGAGAAGAGGCTTGTGGTTGAAACACATTATCCAAGTTATGATTTATCTCATAAACATGTTCCAATATACTTTCTCCCGGACTATGGACGACAGTTGCAGCTAAGCAAGAAAGTCTATCTCTGTAAAAATGCAAGGAGGATAGAATTGAACATCAGGGAGTCACTGGATATTATCGTCTTCCCACATTCTTTGGTGTTAAAACATTTTTATAAAGGTGAAAACATACCACAGAAACATAAACCAAATACAATTTTTAAGTCATTGCCTATACACCAAGTGGTCGGGCAAACTCATTCAGTCAACAGAGAGCCAAATCTGCAACAGTACAAGATTGGAAAATTATCATTTGAGAAGCCAAATTTTTTTAAACTTCAAACGCCACTTCGTTCAAAATAGACTTCGCCCAGTGCACGTGGTATTTGTGAGGAAGAGGCCACACTCAAGGGGCCAAAGAGCGCAATGTGGCTCGCGAGCCGCAGTTTTGCCGACCAAGCCTTACAACAATAAAGTACACACCATTTTTAGAATTGCCAACCGATCTCCGTGGTGCCCTTTAAGGGGCCAGTGATGCTGCTGCACTAGAGCATACCACATCCAACTCAGTCTCCGGAAGGCAAGAGGCGCCCCGAGCTTCCCAGCCCAGTCTCCACCCAGTGCCTGCCTTCCTACAGCTGACTACCCTTGAGATCTCCAACTCCTGCCGACCCCAACTCCACGACCAGCGACAAAACCTACACATAGCTGATGGGTAACTCCATCTCTCGCGACATGTTCACGCCCTCAGTGGAACCTCAAACGTCTGATGCTCTGGTCCAAATCTGAGATTCACCAGCTAGCCAGCACCCCCAAACCTACCTTCGTTTCTCTGAATGTCAGCTTACAGACGTAGACCAAGGTAGCGCTCAGGCTCAACAAGTGTAGAAACTTCTTGAGACATGGCCGGCATTAATGTCTATGATGGATGAGATCTCAGGACTTCTCCTCGTAGAGATGCAGGCGGGGGGGGGGGGGGGGGTGGGGGGGGAGGGGAGGGGGGGTGGGGGGGGGGGGGGTAGGAGGAAATAGCAAGAATGAAGCACAGTTGGTGCTCGTGTGTGGATGAACTGCACTAGAACTGCTGGATGGGATAATGGCGGTTCCCTTCTCCTGTACTATCGTTTTGCTATCAGATCTGGAAAGTATCCGCCCAAACAAAAGCGGCTTTCAAAAGAGTCTTGTGGCATTTTTGTCTGCTAGGATATACACCAAAGAAAACCGGAATTTCTTCTACTCACGCCTGGTCCCACTTATTTTTCCCACCGATCCCGCCACATCCCAGGCGTGTGGCAACGAGTAGGTCCTGGCAGCTAGTTTCCAGTTCGTGGCGCTTGTTTCCCACTTCCCTGTCCACATCCCTGATCAAACCGTTTCCATTCCTGGGCCTGGAAAGCCCCTGAAACCCTACCATCCTTACATGTCTAGCTCAAATCCCCATGTTCCTTCGAGGAGCCTTTTCTGGAAACTCCAAAATTCCCTCTTTCTTTCCCCTACGCTCCATGATTTCAGTACATCCCCATAAAAGCATTGTTATGCGGATACACAAAGGCAGGCACTACACAACATCCGGTGCGCGGTCGAGTGGTGTGTAGTAGGGTGCGGGCATCATGTTGCACTTTCTTCCGTAATGAGGGTGCGACAGGGCACCCGTCACTCTTCATATGATAGTTGTAGGTGCACAGATTATTGGCCAGACGAAATCCATGTCATATTTTTGAACATCTGTATGCTTAACCACACAGACAGGTTCTTGGTAATGGTTAAGCTGTATAAAGTGATATTATAAAACTAGCCTTAACATCTAGTCCTTGCCTCACCTTTGCTATAAAAGCAATAATAAGAGAATAAAAAACCTGTCTGGTAATTAATTCAGGTATAAGCATACACATGACAGTACATTTAACTTACTTTTATAAAGGTTTTTGCTCCTGAAGATTGCATGAGGGTTGGATAGTAGAAAGGAATTTTGTTCGAATTTGGGCATAATTTTCTGAAATATTAAAAGTAAAAAATTTGGCTATAATAGTTTCTATTAGCTGATATATTAACAGCAATGTCAATAGGAGAACATGATTTACAAGTTTAATAGTTTGTTTTAACAATTTAAAAGTCATCTTTACAATAAATCTTACAGTAAAGCTATCAAATTATCTAAGTTAGCCTTATGACACAAATTATCAGAAAAGTATAAATGTTCAGTTTTGTAATAAAAAGATTAAATGTAATGTCAGTGGCAAAATGAAACTTGCAAACATGGCTCTTTTTCAAACTATCAATTCAAGGCTATTAAAGAGGAGGCAAATTTTTTTTTTAATTCATTGAAGCCCATACAAACCAGAAATCTAAATTCTACATTAAAATATTAAGGCTGATCCCCTAAAGGCCCAAACAAAAAATTTAAGTGTCATGAGAGAAACCCACAACATTATGTCCTTTTGATTACAACCATACTCTCTACATTGGTGAGGACCCTCATGCAATGGAAAAGGCCAACCAGGTCCCTCCCACGCTCCTTTCCTCTGAACGTCCAGAGTGAGGGCGAGGTTTTCCACAAGAGTGCAACACCAGCCAACTAGTTAGACATCCACCGGTGGAAGTAGAACCACATATTAGGTGAAGGATAAAACTACAACGGTCACCTTTTCTCTAGGGTATTAATCCCCTCCGAGCCTCCATGCCTGGCCCATACCAGATTGTCTCCTCTCAGGAAATACAGCCACAGGCATAAGTAACCCAGGTGAGTTGCACACGTCAAAGGAGTAGTGGTTTATATGGAGAGCTCGGACTTGAGAAAGAACCACAGAATATCCACCACGTGTCACACTGTCAAGAGGTGTAGCATCGGGACAGAAAGTACTTTTTCGAAGGTTCTAGAGAGCATTAACATTCTCTTTTCATAAGGCTTTAGGAGGGTATGCAAAAATAAGTCAACAGCAACAGATTGCAGAGTCTAAAGCAGACACTCCATGTATAAAGAAAATTTAGTATATGCATCTAAAGACCAGCATTCAAATTAGGATACGAAAACGAGGGACAGATTATTATCTAAAAATTGTCTGTCTTGGCACCATGGCTACATTGTTCCTATATGTAGCATAGTTAGCATCCTACTTTCTCACACCAAACAGACTAACTTCTAACCAGATTAAAGGATCTAGACATAAAAAATTATCATAAGACATGACGCAGAGAATACAGGAGAACACTTTTGCTACTTTGGAGAGGGAAATACCATAAAGAAAGACATGAAACTCAGAACCATGAAGTGTCAAATCTGATTATATAAACATTGAAAACGTTTTTATGCCTCCTGTATCGACATAAATACAAGCCATGAACAACAATTAAAAATTTAATTAGAGGCTTAACAATCAAATGGAGACTTACTATTTAATATGATGAGCTCTCTATAATTAACATAAGAAAGGACACTAGAAGCCCAATAGAAGGAAATAACGTTAAATACACACAAGCAATTCACAGAGATCATAGAAACGGCCAATATGAAAAGATGCATAACCTCACACGTATTAAAAAAAAAAAAAAACGCCCAAATTCTTTATTATAACAAATGGAGCATAGTATTAAGCCTATCTTTTAGCAAAGATTGAAAAAGTACCAGTGCTGAGGAGTGAGGCGCGTGTGGCACGCATACACTGTGGTGAGAGTGTAAACTGATAAACTGCCTTTGGGAGGTGCAATTGCCGATATCTATCCAAAATTTAAGAATGTGTGCGAAACCCTTTGATCACAGCACTTCCACGTTCTAGGAATTCTATCCCTAGAAAAGACACAAAATTCTATGTAACAAGGATGTTACCGAAGCATTGTTTGTAATAGAAGAAACATTTGGAAGACAACCATAAGCCTGCCCATTAATAGGGTACTGGTTAAATAATTTATTGTACAGTACATTTCTTTCTAAACTGCAACGGAATAGTAATACAGCAGCATTTAAATAAGAGAATGATTCCAATCTGTAGAGTCATGAAAAAACTATCTCAAGCATTCCGGATTTTCTTATAAGTAAAAACAACAATAACATAAACCCACCTAAGTTGCAGAACAGTAATAGATCTGTGCAAAATAAAATAAGCTATATGCATACTACACAGGTAATATATGCTTGTTGTAGCAAATGAAAAAAAAGCACTAACGCTCTTCGCACTGAGAACAAGTGGACAGTTATTACCTCTGGAGAGGACAGGGAGGCAAATGGAAAGAAAGGAGTGACTGAAGAAAGGGATGGGCGTTTCACTCCATTCATCATTTTCTATTAATAAGGCATAGATTATTTTTATAGTTAAAAACCAGATCTACAGATATAAACCAGATGAATTACCAATACTAACCATCTGCAACTTTGGAACTCAGGAAGCAGAACAGGATTCTCCCTGGCAGTCTAGATTTTACATCAATAAAATTATTCACAAAAGTGAGACTTGCAGAGGGTCGGGGTCCATGGGCAGGGGCCTGGAGGGCCTGTAAATAGGGTTGGGTACAAGCGGACCCTCCAGGTGGAAGGGCATGTAATAACATAAAATAAAAAGGTAGTTACACAACCACTCCCTCCTCATTCACTCGAATAAAAAGACAATTTCTGAGGTGAATGGGGAGCCCACGGACTTAGGGTGTTGGAAGCGGCTTCACGTGTGCCAGGTCTCGAAGGTGTGGTCACCAGCACCAGGCGGCTCCTGACGTCAGCTGGCAGAACTGCACGTAGCCCTCCCTGGGCTCTGCCCGGCTTTTCAACTGACAGGAGTAAGTCACTGTAGACATGCCGACCAGTCCTGGCACCGCGCAGGGCTGGTGGCAGTGGCCCCGGTGGACGCTTCCGGTGGTTGCAACAGGGCTAGGGAGCTGACACACGGGGCTCCTGGCTCGGTCACTGGCAAACGGTTCCCTATGCTCAGTGCTGGCAAGCGGGAAGGCAGCTCCTCCTGCACTTTTACTGATGTGTAGCCGGAGGCGAACACTGATTAAAGCTGGAGCTCGAGGATGCGGGGAACTGCTGTCCCTGTTAGCTTTTTTTGGTTTTATTTGTTTTCTGTGACAATCTATTTTTATTACCTTTTAAGGTTCTCTCCATCTAAAGCAGTTCTGAGCATGGCGGCTTCATGATTTGACAAAAACACCAGGGCCAAGTGGGAGTGGAGGACACTTAAGCAAATCCACAGGTGATGTCAATTACCCATTGTGGCAACCGTCTCATTAAGGAGCATGACTCCGTCTCCCCTCCTCCGGAATCCCGGACAAGAGCAGCCTAATACAACAGCCATCAGGTATAATGACACGACAGCAAGTATGACAAAAGCCCATACCCCTGTTTAAAACACCAACAAAGGCCAGGACCTTACAGAGTTCAGTTCAGGACAACTCACTGAGCTGAGGAGAGAAAGCGCACCACCGGAATGGCTCCCAGAGCTATAGCGAGAGGCAGACTCCGAGGCCAGCAGCACCAAGCGCGCTCTGATCCCTGCGTGATGGCGGAAGCCCTGTGTGTAGGCAAAGACCGCTCGAGAAAGCGATCCCCTTGCCACGCTGCAAGCCCCACGCACAGGCCCTCCCCACGGAGCGGGGGCAGGGTATTTTGGTAAACTGCCTCAGGGAAACCACCAAAAAGAAGAGAATTCTGTGCTCAAACCTCCGGCAGAGACAAGCCTTTTTCTTAACACATGGCCCCTACAGACAGCTTCATGAAATCTCCCCATCACTCAAGTAGCAGGCCTTGCTGGCAACGTGGAGTAAATTCCCAGCATAGCTCTTTCCTCAGGGACACACGAAGGCTAGCCTCGGCACCTCTCATCGGGCCATCGTTGGCCCAACAATTCCCAGACCCCTGAACCAGCCTGCGGGCATTCATCTACCCTGGATGCTGTCCTGTGGACTGGGGACTTCTGGTGCTGCCATCTCGTTCCCTGACCCCGGCAATCACACTGAATATAGTGAAAGTGAGTTCCTGCAGACAACACCAGAGAAGCTGGCCTTCGAGCAAGGTGTCGACCTCATTTAAACAGCAGAGGCTCAGCACCGTTAGAACGTGGTCAATAGCATCACTTAACAATCTCCTGGAGATGAGAAAGCTTCGCCAATCCCTGACCCCGGTCCAAGCGGTGATGATAACCATTTATAGCCTCTGCTATGACTACTACTTCTGAGCAATGAGATGCTTCCGAAGCCATGCCTCCTGCCCCCCCTTGCTCATTGACACTGAACAGGTGCGGTCCATCACCGCTTCACCAAAGAAACACGGGTGGTGTGGGGGGGGGCATCTTGAAGAATAGCCATTCCCCTTCTGTACTCGGTTTCTCTTCCTGCTACCCCATTTACTAGGGAAAGATAAAGATGGCGTCAGATCAAGTAAGTGCAACAAACAGATTCAAAACTTTGTTTACCAGGTTCAAACACTGCAATATTTTTTCAAGTGGAAAAGTCCTTTAAAGCTTAGACCAGAGTAAAGAATAAACAAAAAAACAAAACCAAGTCAAATACCGAAGTAAGAAATACATGCGAATAAGCAACTTGTGATGTGCCCATGAGAAATGACTGCATTTTTATAGGGTTATTTCTAGTAGAAGAGATTAAGGATTTGAGATCTGAAGCAAAAGCATAACCATCTACTTGAACCCCACGTCTAGGGAAATTCTAGGTGAAGTGTGTTTATAAATGGTAATCTGTGTGTGTTATTAGTAGAACTCCTAAGCTCGGAAAAATTTATTGTCGTACAAGAAAAAATATATTTTCTTAATAGCTGGCCATAACTAATGGCAGAGGGACCAGTGAAAAATAAAATCCTCAAGAAGGTCACATTCTTGATCATATTGTTCTCTGCACATTTCATCTATCACGGTATTTTCTTGTAATCTTTTGACCCAAGTGCGAGTTTTAACCCCCACTCAGGGTGGCCAACTTGCTCATATTATTCCCCAATGAACCTGAGTCCCACAGCACCTTCAGAGCTGCTCCCGATGGCACCGGACGGAAAACGTCGTGCAAGCACAATCTCGCCTGAACTCACTGCTTTCATGTAGATAAGCTCTCTGCCCAGCAAACGTCAGTCCCCGCAGGACAGGGTCCAATGCACATTTTATCTGCATTCTCCCCACCTATACAAAACTCACTACGCCTCTGAGCTATTTGAGTTCATAATCTAATCTAAGCAGCTCCTGACGTATCCGCTGTAGCACGAGCAGATAACAGCAATTACTAGAAGTGGACACATTGTGTCCTGAGCTCTGGCTGGGAGGTGGTCGGAGCCCTGCCCTGCTTTAAACAGTGGCACTTTGACTTATGATGAATGATTGGGTATTTCCTGTTACTTCTTCTCGCAAACCAAAACCTGATCCCAGAGGTGCTGACTTTTGACTAATCTTTATCGTACACTTGGGCCTCGAGGGCATCCTGTCCTAACTTCAAGTTTATAGATGGATGAACAAGCCAGAACAGGACATGACACGCCCACATAGCCTACACATGCTGAAAAATGGCAGATGCCATATCTCAGAGCTTAGCTTTCTCACCCTCTGTCAGAGATCTTTTCCATGGGTTTCTCACTGGCCACAGTCCACTGTACAATTCTAGCTGGGGGAGATGACATAATATGCAAAAGCCACCATAGGGTGGGATCAAGTGTCATCTCTCCTGGCAGGGAATCAGAAGACTGGCTTTCAAGGAGCATGCCATCTTACAAAAGAGAATTAAATCCAAAAATCATTCTGAGGAGCGTTCAGTGAGCAGTTAGCGAAGTCTCTGCTAGCGTGTGCACTCTGCCTGCTGACCACCAGAAAGCGGCCATGCCTGCAGCCGCTCCAGGAGCTACCAAATCCTCAGAGAGTAGGCCGCCGGAGTAGGACACAAGGAATCCTCCAGCTGGCTGTAGGTTAAACACATGAGTTGATCAATTTAAAGACTTACCCTCCCTTTCTTTAATCTGAACTGTGCGCCTATGGAGAAGGCCTGCTTTGCCGCCCTGCCTGTGGGCAACACACGGTCTGCGAAATGTCCTCAAGGGATTCCTGCGTTTAATATAGAACAGTCTCACTTTTCCTGACACTTCTGATTAGAATTTGAATTTTTTTCTGCGAAACATTCAATCAGAGCCAGGATCAGGCAGATCTGCAGACTAGGTAAACAGCAACATTCAGCCAACAAGAATAAGACAAAACAAAGCCAAACCTGGCTTTCTGATGCGCTACTAGCTAGATGTTGGAGGATAAGAACGGTCCCAGCAGGCTCCATGGTTACACTGAGAAACTGCTTTCAGCATAAGCCTGCTAAGTTTGTCTACTTTTACGGCCAAAGGTCATGTGAATGTACAAGGTTTATTTCCTCCTTTTATTTTTGAGCAGTTTAAATTTCCCCCCCCTTGTTTGACATTTCCCTTTGGGATTTTTCATGAAGACTAGTTTTGGATGTTCCTTTTTTGGGGGGGAAAATGGGAAGGGAAAAGCAAAAAAATTGGGGCACTTAAACAAATATTTTTTGCCCAAAAAATTTGGCAAATGTTTTAAAATGTTTTTTTTAAAATAAACCCATCAAAAGGTCTTTTAAACTTCTGAGTAATTTTTTAACCCTTTTAATTTTTTTCCCCTGAAAAAAAGGGCCCACAAAACCAGGGGTTTTTTTTTTAATTTATTTTATCCCATTTTCCCCCCCCACCCCCCGTCTAGGGATTCACATTTTTCAAAGGCCAATTTTTCAAAGGAGTCCCTGGAGAAAAAAGCCCCTCCAAAAGTTCACTGAAACCCGGAGAAATTAAAAAAAAAATAAAGGGGAAAAGAGAATTAAACCCCCTTTTTTTTACCCTAAAAATAGGGGGAAAAGAAAAAAAAAACACAATTTCCACATATTTTTTGGTGTTAAATTTTTTTTTTTCCCAAAAACCCCTCCCCCCAAGGGAAAAAATTTTTTTAAATTGCTGAAGGAGAGAGAGGAAAAGAAGGAAGAGGGAAGAGAAGAGAGAGGGGAACTGAAGAGAAACACCACTTTTGGGGGTCCCAAACTGGGATTAAAACCCCACAACCCTTTTGGTGAAAGGGGTTTGACATTTCCAACCCCCCCCCCGAGCCACCGGGGCCAATCCTGATTTTAAAATTCTCAACCCAACCCCCAATGATTTTAAAAAAAAAGATTTAAAGGGAAAATTTTCCCAAAAGCCCCTTTAAAAAAATTTTATCTTTGAATGTTTAAAAAGCAGTGGTAATATGGAGCAAACAAAATTCCTTTTTTGGTTGTTAAAGGATATACAATTTTTTAAAAAGGCAAATTTTCCAATAAAAAAAAACCACTAAAAAAGGGTTTTTGTATAAAAAGCGGGAACATGCAAAAAATTCTTGGGGAAAAATTTTCTAAACCAAAAAACATCTTTCAACACAAACACAACTCTTAGAAAGATAAACCCCAAAAAGGGAAAGAAAGCCAAACCCCCCCTTTCCCTCCCCTCCCCCAAAGGAAGGGGGGAAGGGGAAGGGAAGGAAAACACTCACGTTTCGGATTTTCCCCCCATCGGGGCTGCAAAAGCCGCATTTTTGGGCCAAAAAACCCAAAAGCAGCAAAACCCAGTCGCTCTTTTCCGTCCAAAGTAATAGTAAACCACTGTAAAAAAGAAAAAAATTGTTAGTGGGCATCCATTTGGATCATTTTTCCAAAAGGGCCCGTCCCAAACCCCCCTTGATCTGTACTTTTTTTCCACTAACGGCTAACCAGATCCAAAAATAAAAAAAAAGCGTTTAAAAATAGAAATTTCCCTTTTTTGAAAACTACATTTTAAAAACTTACAAAGGGAAACCCGGGGTATTTCAACGCATTATTGCAAAATTTAAATAACTTTCTTTTTTCCCTTTCACAACATAAAAACGTAGGAACTCTGTTATACTACATGAAAACTTAATTTTGAGCTTTTTTAAAATGCAATTAGAATTTCCTCCAACAACCAAATGCACAAGTTTGCAATTGAGCTAACTTAAAAACACCTGTTTTTCAGTCAAACTGGAGAACCCAATTTCGGTACATACACCCATCTTGAATCTTTATTTTAAATTCATCTTTCAAAATCCACTTTGCCCAGATCTTCCACGTTACTTGCCTATACATCAGAAGAAAGTATAATAATTAAGTGGCAACTTATATGTATTCTGACTTAGCTACCTTCAAAATTTACACATTTTCCACATTTTGTTGCCTTATTAATAGAGCAGTCTAAAACATTTTAAAAAAGAAATGGTCAAAGACATTTTAATTTTTAAGCAGTTAACCGTGTTAAATAACTATTCAATTTTAATTTTAAAATAAAAACCCCCATCAAAATATTTCATTCTTTTGGAAACTATAGTCCTTATCTAATACGTAAGAAAGGTATCTAAACCCCCAAATAAAGTATAATAGAAACTAAATCTTAACTTAAATATTAATTATCTAGGTATATCTATCTCACATCAAATCCTACATCTAACGTATATTTAATCAAGATCATAAAAATACATGGAATACATGAATCCCAGGAACAAGATATTGATAAATAAAAAAGAAAACTCACCCTTCCAATCTACATCCCAATATGCCACATAATTATAGGGTATCCTTTTCTTAATATGTGTCTCCTTAATTCAGAATTGTGGCACAAGAACTAATACTAGCAGCACCCCGACTAAAAGGAGAAAAATCCACACAATTACAGAACAATCCTTCTACTACTTGTTAAATATACTGAGTGGCCATAACTGTTGAACTGGTATCTAACAGAATATAAATCATACTAGACCCCCCAAGAAGAAGAAGGCAACTCAGAAAGACTATGTCATTATATCTAAGGCAATTTAAGGTCAATCAAACAAAAAATAGTCTGGTTTTAATACAATTATAGATGAAAAGATCCTCACGTCAACACGGGGCTACCTGGTTGAAAACAGTTAAGAGGCAGACAGTTTTAACCCGCAGGAAAGTCCTAATATAACAGTAAACCTTTGACTGAGCCCAGCTCTCATCAGCTTTTGATCCTATACTTCCTGCTCTTTATGCTCTCCTGAAGGAACATCGTTTCCTGATGTGTTACAAATATGCTAATCCAAACTCTGACATTAGAGTCAGAGGTGGGCCATTACAAGCTGTAGTCCTGTAGACTTCATATGACCAGATCTGACTTTTCTGGCTTGTGCTAAAAGACAACACTAAACTCTGTATATTTTTTCAAATGGCGTTGGGCTTTACCAAGACCGGACTATTCTGATGCACGAGGGTAAAAAAGGATAAATTAAAGGTAAAGCCCCCACTTTGAAGTCACTAAAATAGCAGTTTTATAAAAGTTTTCTCTACACTAAAAATAAATCAACCCATGCTATTTAATGAGTCGTATTTGTTAGACATCAGGAATTACCTATTAAAAAGGAAGGTCCATCTTTCTTCCATTTCTGTCAGACTCCTATATACGATACAATAATCTCCACAAAAAGGTATAAATACCTTCCATTTCCTTACACCGATACCTTTAAATAACCTGGTCAGTTGTGTACAAAGGGGGTGTTTATAGGATTTGTACAGTCATTGTCCAAATCTCCAGAGGCTCTAAAGTTGTGAATTCCCCCTTCAATGACTGAATGTATCAAGATTCATAATTTAATCATTATTATCCTTATAACTTGCCAATCTGTTTAAAAGTGGCAAGAAAACCAAAGAACAAACAAATGGGAACACCCAAATACATAAAAACATCAAACCCAAAAAATACAGAGTGTTGACAAAGTATGATTATCTACCAGTATTTAACAAACCCCAACAACAAACATTAAGAAGAGAATGTCTTTTTGTAGAGAGAACAGTACCATTCTTCCAGGTAACTATGTTGATATACTCAAATTAGCAGCAATGAAATGTAACAAGAAATGTAACCTTTGTTACAAGCAACAGAGAAAGACCACTTGACCTGCATATAATCAAGAATAAATATAACACTTTCTCTTTTATTCTATCTCCCACAAACACGTCTGTTAAAGAAAACTTAGTGTCCTTCTATTAAGATGTAAGAATTAAAAGTACTTTTGATGACTATCATCCTCTGATCATATCTCATGGAGCTATTTCTCTCCCCTGTTTTTTCAAACTATGAAGAAAAAGGACATGAGTCTGAAAGCAAAGTTTACTTCTGTGTTTTAGAGGCCGGGGAGTCGCGTCAAGCCTAACAACCCTCTTCCCCTGTCTTGTGGGTGCTTGGTACTGCTACGGCTGCCTAATTCAAAATGTCAGCTCCATGAGTCAGAGCTGCTACTAAAATGCTACAGCTGCGATATCAGGCTACAGCGCCTTTCTAACTCGTCAAATGTATTTCTTGGCTCCTGACAACAGACATCGAAGCGCATCAATTTTGGCACTGCTATTACTCTTAATTTTTGTACAACCTTAGCCCACACCTGCAAATAGTATAGGGAGCTTTTCAGATTTGCACTGTTAATGAATTGAACGGCCGCTGAGTCTCAGGTCATACTGACATTTGCTACCGGTCTAACCATTATACAGCCTTCTAATCCGTTGTCAGCTGTACACTGGCTCACCTTACTACCATCTATTTACTGTAGATTCTTCAGTGATGCAGTTCGCCAGATTGCAGGAGAGGTGGAGTCCGCTGATTGCTATCAAGCTTCCATCTTAAAAAACACATTGCACAAAAATTTGCTTGTGTGGAATGACTGACTCTCTCTGAGGGCTGCCAGGTACCAGCCTCTACATTATTAACCCTTTTGAGCACTCTCTTGAGGCTTCTTTCTTCTCGATTCCTTTATTCTAATGCTAACCGGTAGTCGAGTCACACTCAACATCCGAAGTGCAAAAGGTTAAACTAACCCCTCCAACTTTCAACACTGTTGTTGGACTAAGATCAAGCACGCGTGTAAAAGCTAGGGATTCAACAAGTGAATAAGAGTCTGTGCTAAAGAAATTTCCTGACTCTATAAAAGTGTAAGCGTACGTGACTTCTCACCCAAAATAAACGGCCTAAAACGGTTTAAGTTGAGGGTTAATTTAAGGCATGGGTGGGGAACCTTTTTTTCTTGTCAAGAGCCATTTGGCTATTTATATCCATCATTCGAGGGCCACACAAAAATTAATCCAACTTAAAATTAGCCTGCTATATTTCGGTCAAACAATTAATTAACTCACCCCTCATGCTCCGCAGGACTAGACCCATCAATGATTTTCGGGCCTTAGCATGGCTGCTGGCCGGACGTTCCCACCCCCGATTTAAGGATCAAAATGGGTACAGGCAAAAAGGATGTCGACTCAACAGAGTTTTTTTTGTTTTGACTACCCTTTTTTATGTTCGAATAACAAAAATGGATTTAATTTTTCTTTGAAAATAGATAAGTAGTAAAAAATCCAAACACCAGACAAAGTGAAAAGTAAACACCCACATTATCTACCCCCGTCATCCCCAAGGACAGTGCACTCTGTGAACATTTCTTACCGTGTGGCCTGTCGTATTTTTTTAAAAATACTAAACGTATAAAACATTATTCAGATGCCCATGTATCATGCAGCGGAATCATCTCCCCATTAGCCCACGTTCTTCTGTACCATGAAACTGCAGGACTGGAGCTGCGGGGACAGGCCACTCCTGGCCACCGGATCTCTTCAGTTCAGAGCGATGCACCTGTAACACACGGACGGCTGTCTGCGCTAAGGTCTTTTTCTCCAGCCAAGAGACCTGGCAGCTGCAGGACTCACAGCGCAGTGCTCCTCGTGGCCCACCTGTCACCGCGCCACCACTTGCATTCCTGCACACTACGCTGTGGTCTGAGATTGCCGCCCTTACTCCTTTGCTTTCTCTAAAGACATTACAGAGTCTGTCCATTAGGTGTGCCATCTACTTTAAAGAACTGCTCATAGGCCTAGACCACAAGCATTCTCCCAACGTCTCCGCCTCGGTACCTTTGC
>JAJQQW010000018.1:123213-125713 GCA_025583905.1 Ia io
CCCCCCCCCCCCCCCCCCCCCCCCCCCCCCCCCCCCCCCCCCCCCCCCCCCCCCCCCCCCCCCCCCCCCCCCCCCCCCCCCCCCCCCCCCCCCCCCCCCCCCCCCCCCCCCCCCCCCCCCCCCCCCCCCCCCCCCCCCCCCCCCCCCCCCCCCCCCCCCCCCCCCCCCCCCCCCCCCCCCCCCCCCCCCCCCCCCCCCCCCCCCCCCCCCCCCCCCCCCCCCCCCCCCCCCCCCCCCCCCCCCCCCCCCCCCCCCCCCCCCCCCCCCCCCCCCCCCCCCCCCCCCCCCCCCCCCCCCCCCCCCCCCCCCCCCCCCCCCCCCCCCCCCCCCCCCCCCCCCCCCCCCCCCCCCCCCCCCCCCCCCCCCCCCCCCCCCCCCCCCCCCCCCCCCCCCCCCCCCCCCCCCCCCCCCCCCCCCCCCCCCCCCCCCCCCCCCCCCCCCCCCCCCCCCCCCCCCCCCCCCCCCCCCCCCCCCCCCCCCCCCCCCCCCCCCCCCCCCCCCCCCCCCCCCCCCCCCCCCCCCCCCCCCCCCCCCCCCCCCCCCCCCCCCCCCCCCCCCCCCCCCCCCCCCCCCCCCCCCCCCCCCCCCCCCCCCCCCCCCCCCCCCCCCCCCCCCCCCCCCCCCCCCCCCCCCCCCCCCCCCCCCCCCCCCCCCCCCCCCCCCCCCCCCCCCCCCCCCCCCCCCCCCCCCCCCCCCCCCCCCCCCCCCCCCCCCCCCCCCCCCCCCCCCCCCCCCCCCCCCCCCCCCCCCCCCCCCCCCCCCCCCCCCCCCCCCCCCCCCCCCCCCCCCCCCCCCCCCCCCCCCCCCCCCCCCCCCCCCCCCCCCCCCCCCCCCCCCCCCCCCCCCCCCCCCCCCCCCCCCCCCCCCCCCCCCCCCCCCCCCCCCCCCCCCCCCCCCCCCCCCCCCCCCCCCCCCCCCCCCCCCCCCCCCCCCCCCCCCCCCCCCCCCCCCCCCCCCCCCCCCCCCCCCCCCCCCCCCCCCCCCCCCCCCCCCCCCCCCCCCCCCCCCCCCCCCCCCCCCCCCCCCCCCCCCCCCCCCCCCCCCCCCCCCCCCCCCCCCCCCCCCCCCCCCCCCCCCCCCCCCCCCCCCCCCCCCCCCCCCCCCCCCCCCCCCCCCCCCCCCCCCCCCCCCCCCCCCCCCCCCCCCCCCCCCCCCCCCCCCCCCCCCCCCCCCCCCCCCCCCCCCCCCCCCCCCCCCCCCCCCCCCCCCCCCCCCCCCCCCCCCCCCCCCCCCCCCCCCCCCCCCCCCCCCCCCCCCCCCCCCCCCCCCCCCCCCCCCCCCCCCCCCCCCCCCCCCCCCCCCCCCCCCCCCCCCCCCCCCCCCCCCCCCCCCCCCCCCCCCCCCCCCCCCCCCCCCCCCCCCCCCCCCCCCCCCCCCCCCCCCCCCCCCCCCCCCCCCCCCCCCCCCCCCCCCCCCCCCCCCCCCCCCCCCCCCCCCCCCCCCCCCCCCCCCCCCCCCCCCCCCCCCCCCCCCCCCCCCCCCCCCCCCCCCCCCCCCCCCCCCCCCCCCCCCCCCCCCCCCCCCCCCCCCCCCCCCCCCCCCCCCCCCCCCCCCCCCCCCCCCCCCCCCCCCCCCCCCCCCCCCCCCCCCCCCCCCCCCCCCCCCCCCCCCCCCCCCCCCCCCCCCCCCCCCCCCCCCCCCCCCCCCCCCCCCCCCCCCCCCCCCCCCCCCCCCCCCCCCCCCCCCCCCCCCCCCCCCCCCCCCCCCCCCCCCCCCCCCCCCCCCCCCCCCCCCCCCCCCCCCCCCCCCCCCCCCCCCCCCCCCCCCCCCCCCCCCCCCCCCCCCCCCCCCCCCCCCCCCCCCCCCCCCCCCCCCCCCCCCCCCCCCCCCCCCCCCCCCCCCCCCCCCCCCCCCCCCCCCCCCCCCCCCCCCCCCCCCCCCCCCCCCCCCCCCCCCCCCCCCCCCCCCCCCCCCCCCCCCCCCCCCCCCCCCCCCCCCCCCCCCCCCCCCCCCCCCCCCCCCCCCCCCCCCCCCCCCCCCCCCCCCCCCCCCCCCCCCCCCCCCCCCCCCCCCCCCCCCCCCCCCCCCCCCCCCCCCCCCCCCCCCCCCCCCCCCCCCCCCCCCCCCCCCCCCCCCCCCCCCCCCCCCCCCCCCCCCCCCCCCCCCCCCCCCCCCCCCCCCCCCCCCCCCCCCCCCCCCCCCCCCCCCCCCCCCCCCCCCCCCCCCCCCCCCCCCCCCCCCCCCCCCCCCCCCCCCCCCCCCCCCCCCCCCCCCCCCCCCCCCCCCCCCCCCCCCCCCCCCCCCCCCCCCCCCCCCCCCCCCCCCCCCCCCCCCCCCCCCCCCCCCCCCCCCCCCCCCCCCCCCCCCCCCCCCCCCCCCCCCCCCCCCCCCCCCCCCCCCCCCCCCCCCCCCCCCCCCCCCCCCCCCCCCCCCCCCCCCCCCCCCCCCCCCCCCCCCCCCCCCCCCCCCCCCCCCCCCCCCCCCCCCCCCCCCCCCCCCCCCCCCCCCCCCCCCCCCCCCCCCCCCCCCCCCCCCCCCCCCCCCCCCCCCCCCCCCCCCC
>JAJQQW010000018.1:130713-139475 GCA_025583905.1 Ia io
CCCCAAAAAAGCATTACAAAAAAAATTTGGGCCCCCCCCCCAAAAATTTCCCCCCCTGTAAATCCCCCCCCCCCCCCCCCCCCCCCTAACCCCTAAAATGGCCCCCCTCCAGTTTTTTTATTTAACCCCCTAAACCCACCCTAAAAAAAATTTAAATTTTTTTCCCTTTCCCTATCAAAATTTGTTCCTGGTAAAAAATAAAAACCCCCCCATCCCAAACCCCTCCCACCCCCCCCTAAATGTATTTTTTACCCCCCCCTGTTTAACCCCCCACCCCCCCCCCAAAAACAAATACTATCCATTCTCCCCCAAAGTAAAGCCATAAAAAGCCATGCCTGGGTTCCCAATCCCCCCCCCCCCAATGTTTAATAAAAGTATAAACACCCCCCCCAATTAAATGGGGTGTCCTGCCAAGGCCAAAATTGCTAAAATTGATTTTTGGGGTCCCAAAAAAAAGTGAAAAAAATTGCCCCCCCCCCAACCCCCCAAAAACAACTTATTTATTTTTCTTGCCCACCCAAAATTAAAAAAAATGGCCAAATAAAATAAATCCTTCCCCCCAATTGTTCCCCCCCCCCTTTACCCCCCCCCCTATTTTCCCCCTCCAATGGGTCAATTCCCCAGCCACCGCCCCTCCCCCCCCCTCCCCCCCCCAAAAAAAAAAAAGGCTTATAAACTACAATAAAAAAGAAACAACCAAAAGGGAATTTCTCCCCCACCCAAAAACTACCCTTCCCCAAAATTTCCCCCCAAAAATCCCCTGGAAAAAATTGCCAAACCACCCCCCCCCTTTCTTTCCCTCCCCCCCTGGATCACCCCCACCCCCCACCCCCAAAACATATACCCAACCACCCCCCAAGTGTGCATAATCAACCCACCCCCCCTTCCCTATAAGTTTAAGGCATCCCCCCAAAAAGTCCCCCCCCTCCCCCTTACCCCATCCCCCCCAATAGGTTTCCTCCCACCCTATATTTCCCCCGAGTCACCCCCCCTCCCTTCTTTGATCCACCCCCACCCCCCAACCCCCCCCCCCACCCCCCTGGGTCAACCGCCCCCCTTGAATTTTGCCCCCCCCTGGTCAAACAACACAAAATTATTCCCCTCCCCCCCCCCTACAACCCCTGGTTTGAAATAAAAAATAAGACTTTCTTCCCCATTACCAAGTGTAAAGAACCCTCCATATCCCACTTTTAAAGCCCCACCCCAAGTTTTCTCCCCCCTGTAAAAACCCCAAGAAAAAAAAATGGAAACAACCTTTCCCCTTTATAAAAAATGATCCCACCCCCACTACCCCCCACCAATTTACAATAGGTAATTTTGTTTTTTGGAATCCCCCCCCCCTGACCCACTTTCCCCTGGCCAAAAATCCCTCACTATTGACCCCCCTTTTTTTTCCCACATCTCCCCCCCCCCAAAGTTTTTTTCCCCCCGATTTAACCAACACCAAAATGGTCCCCCCTAATAAAACAATGGGGAATGTGTTTTTTTTCCCCCCCCCCCCCCGCCCCCCGCCACCTCCCTCCCCCCCCCCAAAAAAAACTAAAAAACCCATGTGTTTCCAAAAACCCTACCAATAGAAAAAATCAGTTTAACCCTCCACCCCCCCTCCCCCTGTTCCCTCACCCCTGCCCCCCCCCCCATGCCCCCCCCAAAAATAAAAATTCCCCCAAAAAGCAATTTTTTTTTCCCTTAAAAGTTTTAAAACCCCCCCCCTCCCCTCCACCCCCCCCCACCCCCCAAAAAAGATTAAATGGGTTAACCAATCCTACAGTGGTAAAAGCACCACCAAGTTTGGGCCCCCCCCCCCCTGCCCCCTTACGCCCTCCCCCCCCCCCCCACCCCAGGGGGGGCCCCGGTTCCCCCCCCCCATTACCCTCAAAAACCCAATTGGTTTTCCCCCCTAAGCCTCGTCAGTCTCCCCCCCTTTAAAAACCAAAAAATTGGTCCCCAAACCCCCTACCACCCCCACCCCCCCACTGCTTGGGTTCCCCCCCCCAAAGCCCTTTGGCCCACTTTACAAAAAAATCCCAGCCCCTTCCCCTCCATCTCCTAACTGTTTCCCCCCTGTCCCAGAAATTCCCCCTGGGGAACCCCCCAATAGCAGGGCCCTTTCCCCCCCCTTACCCCCTTTTCCCCCCCCCCCCTCCCGCACATTTTCAACTGAAATGGGCCCCAAAAAGGTCCCAATCCCCCCCTCCCCCCCTTCCCCTAAGACCCTCCCAAACCCTCCCAAAAAAAGGGACCAGTGGGGTTCCCCCCCACTCCCATGTTGAGGCTCATCCCCCCTTTTACACCACCCTTCACGCCCTCCCCCCCCTCAATCCCCAAATGGAACCCCCCCCCTCCCTCCCCCCACTGAAACCCCCCCCCCCATTTTTAGCCACCCCCCCCCTCCCCACCTAACCCCCCTAAACCCTCCCCTCCAAGCCCCCAATAAAAATAGGCAAAGTGGGAAGCCAGTAAAAATTACTGGCCCCCATCCCCCCCCCCACTCCCTCCCCAGAAAATCCCAACAATTCTCCCCCAGGTGTCCCAAACCCCCCTGGCCCCCCCCCTCCACCGTTCCCTACACTCCACCCCTCCCTCCCCCCCCCCTAGAAACCCCCCCTCCCCCTTTAATCCCTCTTCTTCCCGGCCCCCCCCCCCCCCCCCTCATCCCCCCAGAAACTCAACCCTCAAGGATGAAAACATCTTCAAGTTTAAATGTTTGTTATAGAACTAATAAGGATAAAACTGAGTAGTACCTGGGTTATGTTGTATTTTGGTCCTAATTACCACCCCCTTTAGAGCTTGGAGGCCATAGAAAACAAGTAAGGCCAGGTGGAAGAGAATGGTTCTCCCAGCCCCCCCTTTGGTGGGAATGTAAAACAACCTGAAAAAGGCCTTAGGCCCACCCAACTCCAGCTGGGGGGGAAAGGGGCCCCCCCTAAGCTGGGCAGTCCAGAAAGGGACTTACCCCCCATCCCTGCAGCCCCAGGATGCCCCCACTATAGTGGGGGAATACACCCGAACGGGATGGCCTTTTAGGACCCCAAAACTCCCCTGCGGTGGGGAGTTGGGCCCCTAAGCTTGCCAAAGTTTTCGGACCATCCTTTCGCACCTTATGCCGCGAAGTGGCAGGAAGAGGGCCTCCTGCCAGCCACACATGTGCTCACCAAACCCTGTCCAAACTAGCATGTGCTGTCAGCCCGGCCTTGTGTTGTGCCTGCGCAACGAGAGCGTCCCCCCCTCTGTGGGAAGCACAACTGGGAACCACCAGGGAAAAACAAGACTCCCTGCACAATTAAGCAACCCATCTCCCCCTCCCCCTCACCCCCCAGGTGGGTCATCGCCTGGTCAAAAACAAAAACACCATTTTTGACCAGTTCAGTCACCCAAGTCCTTCTTGCTTGTTAGTGGGTTAATATGCTAAGCTAATAGACCCCTTTTATTAATATATAGGATTAACCAAAGATTAAAGTAAATAAATTGGGAGAATGGTCAGATTTGGTACACTTGTAGGAATGGAAAAAAATAGGAAAACCTAGAGGAGAGTCCACCCCAGGAGAGAATGGCTTTGGGAGTAGGGATAAAGAGAATGGGATAGGCAAAAAGTGCCCCCCAGTTCCAAATGGATGAAAACAGTTTATTATTTTTAAAAAACCAGAAGAGGGAGCAATAGGATAGAGAGAAAACCTTGAAATGGAAGTTAATGGGGGTTAAGAGCCAAATAATGGAAAAGCTTTTTAAAGCCCTGAAGCTAGAGCCAAGCTAGGTAACAAAGGCCCCTGAGGCAGGGTGTAAAATGGCTGCCTAATGGGTAGAAGAAAAAAAGGAAGGAAAAGCTAAGTAAAATGAACTGGAAGCAGTAGTAGAAGTGGGGGGAAGGAAAAAATGGGGGTAAGGGAGAAATGGCAGGTTTTTCCAGGAATGAAAAGGGAATGGTGGGGGGAAAAGAAATAAGCCCCCCTTGTAGGTTTTTCAATCAATAGGAGACCATTGGGCTTTATTTTTTACTGAAGGTTGAAAATAAGAAGCCAAGGAGAGTTTCCATTTCATTTTTGATTGAATGTATGTTTTTGTTTTGAAAAAAGGGATAGGGGGACTCTAAGTAGGGGGGACACAAAGTGGCAGAGGAGAAAGTAAGTTTAACCTTAAGGCTATTGGGGGGCAAAGTAATCCCAAGCCCAAAGGTGTGTGGTGGGGGCTTTTTGGTGGATTAAGAATGCAGTGTGGGGCCCTATAGGAAATGCAATTCTTAGAATGTGAATTTTTGGGGATTTACTGGCCCATATGTTGTTGAAAGACTAGGCCTGAACCCAAAGACCTTGCACTGATATAGTGGGTGTTATTTTGAAGTTGTAAGGAAGGAAAAAAAGGTGATCTGTACGTACCCTGTGTAAAGTTTTATTTTTTTTTTTGTGGCCCCATGGCAACAAACTGAATAAATAATGGTAGATTATGCCAAATATTACTTTATAAATGGGGCCAAGGCCACTAGATAGAAGCATTTTATAAGGGTGATGGGGGCCAAATTTTAGATGTTTTTCACATACCAAAGAATTTATTTTTTAGGTTAAGGGACAGAGAAGTGTGGGCTCCCAAAAAAGCTTAAAACAAAGAGAAAAACAAATTTCCCACAGGGTGGGGGCCCCTGCCCCCCCCTAAAAAAAAAAATGATGTCCCCATGTAAGCAGTATTTTTTTGACAAAAGACACATAAAAAACGGGTTAAACCCTCCTGAATTGAAAGGGAAAAAAATATGGAAACCATTGTTATACAAAGCAAAGAGTTCAGTGAGGAAAAGAAGGTTGGAGGGAGGGAACAAGGAATAAAAAACCAGGGGAGGGGTGACTTAGTCCCCCATCACATTTGGAAAGAGTCCCCCCCCCCAAATAGAGTTGTCACAATCCTGGCCCTTGACACAAGCAGTGAGGACCCTACGAGCCCCTTTTAAACTGATCCCCCCGGGAATCATGCCTGAAGTTGTTTTTTTTTTCCCACCCAGCAAGGTTAACTCATTTGTGTGGGATTGGGCCCTCCGCCCCAAAGAATGTTCCCACGGCCTCCACCCCTATCCTCTCTTCAATTATCAATTCCCGTCCTGCCCCCAAATATCTAAATCCCCCTTATATCAGGGAGAACTTCCCCTGGAACCACCCCACCAACAAGAAAATAAGCAACCGTCTTGTGGTATCCTATTTCTAACCTTTTTATTTGTGTCCCAATTTCACAGTTGATTGGACCAGAGTTATTCCCTTTTATAGAAAATTTATTATAACCAAATCCTGAGCATAAAATTAACTATTTGTGTTATATTATTATCTCTATTCCCCCCCCTATACCCAGGAAAAAAAATTTGTGAGCCTTCCCATTGGAAGGGCCAAGGACCCCGCCCACACCCCCCACCCCTTCCCAGTGCCAAAGAGCCCAGGTGGCCCTAGCAACATGAAAAAATAAATTATTTTGCAGTTTTGAACAAGTACAAGTAGCATGAGCAACCACAGAAAGGGGTTTAACAAAAAAAAAAAAAATAGGGTAAAATCCTGCCAGAGTTGTCCCTCAAATTTTAATAGCCCAAACATAGAAGTACCATATGGGGTGTTTCCCTCATCCTACCCTTTTTTCCTCTCTTCCTTTTTCAAACAAAGCTTCTCCTAAACAAAGCCAAACCAGAATGTTACAAGTCCCATTCAATCCAATCTTTTGCAAATCCTTTCAGGTGTGGTTAAAGCCAAGAACCGTGATGGCCGAAACGATGGACAATCAAAAAAGTAAACCGGCAACCCGGCAGACAAATGACCCCCCTTAGAACCAAGTTGAAAGACGCAAAAGAACCAAGAATTTTTGGAACACATTGACCCTTTGGAAACAGTCCCCCCCCCTCAGAGTTAAGTGTGGGAATGAATTCTGCAGAGAAGGAAAAAAAAAAACATTTATACCAAACAAAAACTCACCATTCGACATTACAGCAACAAAGAGAAAAAAATCGCACTACTGAGGGTCGGCCTTCCCCCCCAAAACATGGCCCACAATAAGGGGTAAATGAATGCCCCTGGGGGTGAATCCCTGACTGGAAACCTGCTGCCAGCAGGCCCTCCGTTGGGCTCCCTTCCTGTTCCTGTCCACTTCCTTTCAATAGCTCCTAAAAGGCTTGCACCCAAAGTTACCAGTTCACCCCCCCCATTTTCCCGGGTCCTAACAGTGCACCAAGAGGCCCAGAGGCCCACTCAACATTCCTGATCCCCTCTGGGGCAAACCGTGGTCCATTATTAGATTCCCCAGTTTGAATCTGGTTTTTGCCCAAACTTACTGGGGCACTTAAACTATTCCCTATCCAAAAGGCAATGTGTTGCCTGAGTTGTGTAGTTATTAAGTGAAAATCATCCTCCAGTTCCTTAATTAATAAAACTCCCCCAAAGTAAGTTAACAAGTTATTTCCCCCTGTTTTTTTCATATAATAGGAAAAAGAACAGTAACATAGCTTCCGGAAAGGTTGAAGTAAGTACTTTGGCCCAAGAACCAATAGAAGAGCTAGTTAACTGTTAAAGAGCCAGCCTAAAAACAATTTAAAAATGGAAAAACCTTTCCTTCTTTCTTCTCCGCATAGACCCTCCCTCCCCCTGGGATAAGTTTCCTGAATTTGAGTTGGGCTGTAATTTTTGGTAGACTGTAGAAAGATTAACGATTTGTTGGAAATCTCCTGGGAAATTTTCCTCCTGAGCCCATCCCATGTAAAATTGTTCCATTTTTTTAATCACCACAAAATCGAACTTCTGCTTTGTTTTTAATTTTTTTGTTGTGTGTGGTATCTGACCAGGGGAAATGCGACCAAAAGTTCCATTGAAATGGTCAACTGAGTTTTTCTTTCCCAATAAAGTTAAAATGTACAAAGGAGGAAAGAAAAGGCCAAAAATCAAAGGTGGTTTGGTTTTCTTTCACCATAACCCCCCCCGTTTTGCAAAGCCAAGAAAAAAAAAAAGCCAAGAATAGCCCAGAACAGTCCTCCGTCCCAGGTGCACCAGTGGAAATCCTCTCCCAACACAAAAACTGCCCTACCTCCCGACAAATGGACTCCATCATGCCAACAGCACATACGTGCGCCTCAACAATTTCCAAGAAGTTGGCATGGCGGGTGTTATGGGTGGGAGTACCAGTCTTTCCCCCAAAGGAAAAGCGTCCTTCCCAGAAAAAGAGCACACGTTGAGAGGAACTTGAAGTGGACAGTGTATTTGATAGAGCCCCATTGGGCTTTTAGAAGCAGACCCTTTGGGTTATAAACATTGACAAACCTATTTTTCACAATGGTGGGTGGGTTGTCTTTTTCAGATGAAAATGAAGAATTTGAAAAGTTTGGAAAAATGAAGTGAACACGGGCGGGCACCAAATGTAGAATACCAAAAAAAGCAGCCTCTTTCCCCAGTTTTCCCCCCCCCCCCATGTGATCATCTTCGTGGAATTATTTCCCCTAAAAGGGAAAGGGTTCATATGTAATGCCCAACAGTCCCCCATCTATGGGGAAATCCACAGAGTTAATCCCCTAAAGACCAGAAACAAATGAAATAACCACCTTTTTCTCCCGGGCGACATGGTGTTATCCAGAATTTTAAAAATGGTTTCTGTTTATAGTTACAAATCATTCAGTGTACAAATAAATCGCATGTGTTTATAGGGTGCCCCTTAGATGTAACATGGCACTAAAGCCCCCCCTGAAGTTAGGTGAAGTGAGGGGGTGTAAATCCCAAAATAGAATGGATAAAAGGCCATGCCCTATCCCTGCCCCCAGGTGCAATATTCCCTTGGAGAAAAAAAAAGAAGCAAAGCCCGTGCTTGTCAATGGTTTAGCCGGTTTTAACCCAAGGCGAGTAAAGAATGAAAAAATAAGTTGCCAAATCAACAATATACTAGTAAAAGGCGAAGAGAGATTGCCCCAGAACCAAAGAATACAAATGTGAAAGCCGTCAGGAAGGACAAAAACCCACTGGCCTTAAGAAGTCCCCCCCTGACCTTAATGTTTCTATATGGTTTTCCCTTTAATAATAAAATACGAGGGAAAAGTGGATCCCCCCATGGAACTAGAAAACAAAAAGATGTTATAAATAAGATCTTATCTAATAATTTTATTTTTTAATTTTCAGTGTTATCCATCCCCTGCTTAGTGATTGATCCTGTTTCCCCAAACAATTGTAGGGAATTAATCACCTAATTGTGTTTAATTGCGACTTTTGAGGGGCCTATTTATGCCACCTGCCCCCACTGCATTCTGAAAAAATGGTTTCCCTATTATTATTTTTTGTAAAAGGCCAACCCCCACAAACCACTGGGGTTTTATCAGAAAGGCATTGTTCCGTTGCGTGTCTTTACCTTCCCTTTAATGCCCCCCCAGAATTTGGTGGGCAAGGATTTTAGAACCTAAAAACAGATTGAAACCAGAAAGAAAATGGCCAACTCCCTGTCCAAGATGGTTTTCCCCACCATTCCCCCAAGAAGCAACCTCTTTCATGAAACAGGTATAAAAAAGAGAAAAACCAGAAAATGTATTTTTTCCTTTTTTTCTTATTTTTTCTTTAAAATTATTATTATTCTTTTAAAAAATACTAAATTTTTTGAAATGATTTCAGAGAGTAAAGGGAAAAGAAGGAGAAAAAGAGAGAGACCATAAACATCAATGAGATGAAAGAGAGAATCCATTGATCAGTAGCCACCTCCTGCACGATCCCTGAACCAGGGACCGAGCCCCCCAAAACCTGGGCAGGGGCCCTTGACCAGAGTCAAAACCTGGG
>JAJQQW010000018.1:139575-158417 GCA_025583905.1 Ia io
CTACTATTAATACTCTATTTTCATGTATGGCTTCTAAGGGTACAATTTTTATACTTACATTCTGGTCCTACATCCTCATAGATCTCTAAGAAGATATTAACTTCTTACTGCTTAACATTTAATCCTATCACGTATTACTCTGCTTTTAGAATGGTGGCTTATAAGGTCAATGTCATCTTATAACTCCTTCCATCGATCATGATCAGACTAGCCTCAAAATAATTCTTCTCCAGTTCATTCTAGGCTTAAGAATCAATACTACAGTGTACTTATACATTTATGGTGCCTCCCTTACTACAGTGGGAAAAGCCCGAGAGTGTGGAAAATAGCATAATTTTTATAAATATGAACATGAGAAAGAATGGCACTCTTTACATTATTCACAGAGATAAATTGGCTATCAATGGTACCAGTTGCTTTTAATCCAGCCCAAGTTCTGATTTCCATGTACAAGGCACTACCCAAAATCCTGTTGGCTTTCTTAAAAAATTCATAGCATAAATTTTGTCCTATATTGCACTGAACACCAACACTTCCATATGAAACCATGTTTCAGTTTCCAGCACACAGGTCTATGAAACCTGGAGGCCATCAGTCAGTGCACCTTGCTGTTTCTTTAGCTGCATATTTCTCAGTGCATTTACGCACTGACTTTAGTGAGAAACCTTGGGTGCCTTCATACACTTCTTTCGGAAAATGTCTAACTCTCTGATTGTGTAGATGGGCAGGTTTTCTGACTCATGTTTTTTTTTATATATTTTTTATTGATTCAGAGAGGAAGGAAAGGGATGAGAGAGGATAAAAAAAATCGATGATGTGAGTGAGAATCCATCGGCTGCCTCTGCCACCCCACACTGGGATCATAGCCTGCAAAACTTGGGCACATGCCCTGACTGGATTGAACGGTGACCTCCTTTTTCATAAGTCATTGCTCAGAACCACTGAACCATGCTGGTGGGCTTGATAGTTCTTTTAAACATTGTGTATTAGTCTAAACACGATTGTCAAGACGGGTAAGGGATTTTTTTCTTAAAGAAATCACTAGAAGTAAAGCCATGAATTGGTTTTCCTTTGATTAAATGAAGGAGTGAAGAGAAGTAGTTAGTTTATATCTTCTGAAATAAATTCGCCCCAGCATTTTATATCAAGTACACAGGAAAAAATAGTAAGTTTCAAAGCTATATCTTTCTTCCCATTCCACTCTCTATGTCAAGGGGACTAATATTCTTTTTTTTTTTAACATATGTTTTATTGCTTTTTATAGAGAGGAGGGAGAGAGAAGAGAGAATAACATTGATGAGAGAGAAACACGATCAGCTGCCTCCTGCACACCCCCTACGGGCATGTGCCCGCAAACCAAGGGTAAATGCTTTGACGGAATCGAACTGGGGACACTTCAGGTCCGCAGGCTGATGCTTATCACTGAGCCAACGGATTCGGCAAGGGGGACTAATATTCTTATGGCACATTTAATTGGTGCCAATCCTCAAGTTCAATATCTAAGGTTCCAAAAATATTATTAAAGAAAAGGCTGAAGCAAGGGTCTAAAACAGGTGAGTTGGTCTCTTACTATGTCAATAATTAAGAACGTATCAAAACAGTGACTGGGGCATGATATAGATATTAGCAACCAGATGAAGGGCTTCCACTCTCCAAATCTCAGGACAATTTATGCCTCACCTCAAATAAAGAGCATGATAAATTATAAAATACAGAGGCCCAGTGCATTGAATTCATGCACCATTGGAGGGTCCTCGGCCTGGTCTGCAGAATTGGGCTGAATCTGCTCTCCAGCATCCCCTGAGGGGTCCTGTTTGCAAGAGGCACAGGCCAGGCTGAAGGACACCACCAGTGATGATTGGGGCACTGGGAGGGCTCTAGGGTGGTCCAGCCGTCTCACTCATTCCAATAGGCTAGACTCCAGCAGCAAGCTAACTACAGTAGAGCATCTGCCCTTTGGTGGTCCAGTGCCCATCATAGCGGAACGGTTGAGTGGCCTTAGATATCATAAGATATTTTACACTTTGATTGGTTGAACAGACAAATGACAAAACAGACACTTAGCATGTTAGGCTTTTATTATTATAGGATAGAAGAAAAAGTGGACAAACATGAGTGTACAATTGATAGATCCAAAATAAAATGGATAGAGGCATAAGACTACAACCTTTCAGTACCAATGGCAATTGTTAAACGGAGAGAGTGCTGATGTTGAAAATCATCACTTTTAACGATCAAAGTTAATTGTTTTTCACTGATGCATCATAACAATGCAAAACTTGGGGGAACTATGGTAGTGAGCGTTCCTAGACTTCTGCAGTCCTTTTTCTCAGCAGTTAATGGACATGCTGTTTCATGCCATTCATTGCCAGGTGTTTGTTTTTTTCGTCTACTTTGTGGCGTTAACCTTATGAATAAGGTTATGCTTTATGTGTAAAATATTTTATAAAAGTCCTTTGGTGGGTCGAAAGAGTCTGTGTTGTGGCAATTGGCAGAGAGAAAGTTCAACGGGGGTTGTAAGAAATTGCAGGAAAGTTGCAGCACCTGCATCAGGATAATTGTACCATGCAAATGATCCCGTTGGGGTAGGGGAATGAGAGAGGGGGGAGGTTAAGGTCTCTAAAGTATCCATGAAGAAGAGTCGGTTTTGAAATCTGTCCAGTTAGATGGTGTGACAGCCAAAATATTTTTTTTTAAATTTATTTTATTGATTTTTTACAGAGAGGAAGGAGAGGGATAGAGGTTAGAAACATCGATGAGAGAGAAACATCAATCTGCTGCTCTTGCCACTCCCCATTCTGGGAAGGGCCCGCAACCAAGGTACATGCCTTTGACCGGAAAATCGAACTGGGACCTTGAGTCGCATGCGTAGGCTCTATCCCACTGAGCCAAACCCGGTTTCGGCCAAAATATAAATTTTTTAATATTCAGCTATGAAATGATTTTTCCTTGGATCCTGGTTTCCCCCTCCCCCCTTTCCTATATCTCCCCGTCCTGATCTGAAGAAACCTAGACTCAGATATGTGGATATGGGAAAAGGCAGAAACTCTCAAACATTGCATCTGTAGCCTAGAAATGTGTTGTCATTTTATGCATGAGGGAACTATTCTGAATCTTTAAAAAAATGGAGATATAACCATACGTTTTATGCCCAGTTTCCTCGATGGAAATAGTATTTTCACTTTTTATCAAAATCTAGCTTGGAAATTAGATTGCCTATTCAGTTTTTACTATTTCACATATTACTCAAATCTCAACAACCAATTTATTATGTTCAGAGGCTCTTTAGTCAGGAAATCAGACATGACATAATCAAGATGCTTTCTTTGATCATGATATACAGGGATTCATTTTGGAAAGACTTAAGACAGAGTGACTTGATGGGAAGAGATGAATCATGGAAACCTTGCTCATTCAGTCTAAATTGCTCACTCTCGAGGTTGATATGGCTGACAGCTGAACATCCTTAGCCATGGCTCTCAACCAGAACACCTACATGTGTCTTCCATGGTAGCCTGAATCTCTCATGGGAGGCTGAGTTCTAAGGTGACTGGTCCTCACACCCAAAAAGCGATGGAAATTGTATTTCTTTGTATACTTAGCCTCGAGTGTTATAAAACATCATTTCTAGTCAGTCACACTTATTGGAATGGAACTATTTTACCAAAATCCACTAAGGTTCCCAGTAGGGGTGAAGATTAGTATGGACTATACATGGTGATAAAAATAGAAGGTTTTAGTTATGTGTTACCAGAAATATCAACAGCCATTTTTGGAAGGTACAATTAACTACACTGCTATTTTCAAGTCACATCGTGCTAAAATAATCTTTAATAAGACACATAAAAAAATCCAAACCTCTCATCTTTGTACAATAAATGTGTGAAGAATAATTGTACTACTCACTTGGTTTGTGGATAAAGATTAACTTAGTATTATATACTGGGTTCAAACAATTCTTAGATGCATCCTAAAAATAATGTGAATTATCATTATTTCCTATAACTGCCAAGAAGATTTAAATCTGATAGTGAAAGGTATAAATTAGCACACTGACACAGCTCTTTTATTTTTCAGGCTCTTGAAAATTTGGGTAAGCTTTGCTGTTTTGTTTGGAAGAGTAATTTCAGTTAAATTAGGGATGTGGAGGGTGACTTAGCAGATTGTATATTGGAGTAGGGAAGAATAATTACTGTTTATAACATCTTCTTGAGGGAAATGATCATGACAATTCAATTCATTAAGCTTTCCCATTTCCCACTTCACTACAAACACTCTAATCTTGGAAGAAAATAAATACTAGATTATGCAATATACAAATAGAAGGACTTCAAACTTTGAGGTTACTATCACCAAATCAGTAATCATTACAATGATGCTTTGGGCCATTTGAAGATCAATCAACCTAATGTTGTTATGGGGAAGCAAAGCTGTCACACTAAATACTTGGGTTGATTTCACATAGTTTAGACAAGCAAGTAAATTATTAAACCATATAACTCAAGAGTACCAAAATTATTGACAAACATGTCACAGGTGAAAAGTGAAGGAAAACTGGCCAAAAGATCCATCAGGCCTTAGATAAACAATTATTAGCCATCCTTGGGATCTATTTACATTTGGACAATTGTTTCTCATTGCAATTTGGAAGAGTTGATTTATCCTGGAAAGTTTTTCATGAAATGCATGACTTCCAGTTGCAAATTTACTGTTTTGGCTTCATTTCCGTTTCTAGAGATTTTTTGTGTTGAATTGAAAAAGTAATGATATTATTTACAAATAGTATTCTTCAATGGAATGGGATCAGCGGGTATCTATGGTGACAAAAATCCCTAGAAAATAACCTCAGAAATTGCATTAAAGCTTCTTAGAAACTCAAATTTTAATATTGCAAAATATGTTCCCCTTTATTATAAAATATTTAAAGTTGATTCCCTGGTAGTATGTCTTTAACTGTATATAAATGTTGATGTTCAACACTGGGAGCAAATTTCAACATGCAATCAGAAGAAATGGGTTGGGATCCCTATCCTAAACATTTGGGGCCACTTTCATCACCCATGGATAAACCTCAACATTTTCTGTGTAAAACGAAGAACATACCTGTCCCACACAGGAAGATTACTGTGAGCATTGAACATTAATATATCAAATGTATACCAAATTCCCTTCATAAAGAAATTCTTAATGTTTCAGTTTTATCAACCCCTCCTTTCTAATCTTTTATTGTTTAAAAAACGATATAATTAAGTTTGTCAATGTGTTTTAGTGGTATTTTTTTCAGCCTTCTCGGCAGCCAAGTGCATGAGATAGACTAATGGGGATCCGTTCCCATCTAGTTACCTGATGCAGAGGCCTGAGCATGCATGAGATGTGTCAGGCATGAGGCTCAGTGGCTCATTGCTTGAGGGTAGCTGGAATATGTTCCCAGTTCTTGGTGTTGTTATGGAAAATATGCTTAACATTTTTTTATAATTTGCACTCCTTCCAAGAGGTCAGTGTTCCCAAAATACAGGAGTTGAATAAACAATGCATAATCTTTTCTTGCCATTAGCAATTTCTGTTATTGTATTATGGTCTTACCACTTTAATTACACATTTTTAAAGACAAAATATATCATGATCAGATGTTTAATAAACAGTCTGGCTTCATTAATATATAAAAAGGCTATATGCATGTGGTCCCTCAGGGGTTCGACCGGAGACCAGGAGTTCGATTGCTCCTATGATGTTACGCTGCCAACCAGGGGGTGTTTTTTTAGTACATGGAATGAAGGGAGGCCCCGGCCAGCAGCCGGAAGATGGCCCGATTGGCCCTGTATTGCCGGCCTGGCCTAGAGACCCTACCCATGTACGATTTTTGTGCACTGGGCCTTTAGTCTCTTATAACATCACGTTGGCGGGTAATTTTCAACATATGAATTACGGGAAAGCAAAAAATTCAGGCTATAGACCTGGTAAGGAAGTACCTAAATTGACATGTGCAAAGCATTTTGTTTTATAAATCCATCAATTGAAATATGTTTTACAATTATTCCACTTGAAATAAGTGAACAATCCAATCAAAATTATTCCCGAAAGGAAAAATTTTGGAAAACTATAGAAGAAGGTATAAAGGCATAAAGATGCACATAAAACATTTTTAAAATGTATCTTCTAAGACATGTGAAATTAATAAATGCAAGTAGCAGAAGGATCTAAAAATACATTACTATTGCTATTGAAAAAAACATTCACACACAAAAAGGCCCTATATTTAATGGGGGATATATATATGTAGATACATAGAGAGTATTTAATAAGTTTTTACACCAGTGGATCCTATCACAATTAGCACAGAAACAGTTGTACCATAGGACATGAGGGGATAGCAAGAATTTAATTTCCTTAATGTTTAAATTATTATACACTTTAATTTATTCAAGTATTTCTCATATAATTTCAAATATACATACATATGTATTTTATCAAGTGAAAACCTTTCCATGGTGGTACTTTAAAAGATTACTTTATTTATATATTTAAATTACTATAATTAAAGGCTATACATATATATTTACATCCCCTATCAATGGACATTCAATTATTTCCATTCTTTTACTATTGCAAACAATGCTGCAAATAGCATGCTTATTTTATATATTTTCATTCAGATTTTTTTCTATGAAAGTTTTTATTATGAGTACAGAAGAAATGTTATGTCAAAAGATTAACATTTCTAAAATTGAATAGATGTTATCAAATTGCTCTTTATTTTTTATAATTTGCCTATCAGAGCCAGAGTGCTCATTTGTATACATTTTTGCCTTCAGTGAAAGCAAGGTTTGCAAACTATGACTTAACAAATGCCTGCTCAAATTTATAGTAAGCCTCCAGAAATCCACTGCAAGTTAAGATCATTGGCAGAGTAATCTGTGGGTCAGATTTATTCTATTTTGGTATGAGAGAGAGGAATACTGCCCACCCAGATATTTTCAGAATTTTCCAACAATGATGGTGATTGAGAGATTGAGGAATAACCTCCAGGTTTTTACTTTACTTGATCCTCCAATGTGTTTACAGACTAGCTTTTAAGCATAAAATAAGAATACATTTTATTGGTTATGAAAAACTACTTTCTTTTTTAAGACCTATATTATGTCACAGGCTTCAGAAATAAGTTTTATATTACAAAACTTATATCCAGAATAATGGTCATACTATATTTGCGGAAATCTAGGGGACCAAATGTTATACCACAAAATAAACTGCCAATTGGGCCAACACAAAATGATTCTTTATTATTATTGATTTCTTAAGGAATAATTGTAAAATGTTTGATATTCAAGGGTACTTTAATTAAAAGCATTAAAATTAGAAAATGGAAATTGGGGAGCAGTCGTTTTTTTTACTTTGCCTGGGTCACATCCAGCACAATGACAAAAACCACAAAATCCCCAAAGGTTGTTTGTGTGTGTACATGTATGTGAGTGTGTGTGTGTGTTGTGTGCGTGTGTGTGTGGTGGGTGTGTGTTCTTTTTCTCTTTTTGTAAATATTAAATATTTTACAGTTTTAACATGACTTGTTTCTATAAAGTAGTTCATAAATATGGATATGATGACTACATTGTCCTACAATAGATGTAACTGGTGCTAGGGAAGCCCCTAACAAAAGAAGCATGGACTGGGTAGATCTAAAAAACAACATACGCTTACTTTCTCACAGCTCTGGAGGCTAAAAGTCCAGAGTGGTCAAGGAGTCAGCAGAGTTAATTTCTTCTAAATCTCTTTCCATTAACAGAGCATATAGTCATAAGACTTGACTCAGATACTGACTCTGCATATCTTTCTTTGGACTTACATTTTCCCAGCACAGTGAACTGTTATTAGCAAATCAAATTTCAACTACATATACAATATTGATATATTTAGACTATAATATTCAAGTCCTATTACAATAATATAGAAGTGAGATTTAAAGAAAATGTAAATTTTCTGGACCCTTTCATGGATGCTTAATAACATGCAAGTTGTTCACTTGGGCCTCCATATGCCATGACATAGATCACAAATGATCTTGCTACTCTTTGTTCTCTTGACCGTGGGACAGGCTGTCATTCCCTTAAAGCTAATGATCTTTCTATAGGTGAACTTAATTTGGCCTTTGCTGCTCCAGGACCATGCTTGTGTAATTGTTATACACCTGGTATGACAGTTAAGTATAAAAATGTTATGTTCTGAAATATTTAGACAGAAGTTCAGAGTACCACTGTGGAGAAAATAAAATAGAAATCATCACTTTTTCATCAAACAAGCGCTTTTTTATATCAAAAGCAAGGAAATCTAATGAACATTTCTAAGCTAATCACTAAATCAGGTGAAAAGAAACAGCTATTTCAAGAAATTGCAGCAAAAACATTCTGCAAAGCATAAGTATCCCATTACTTTGGGGACATTTCATGGTTTAAAAACTAATTCCTGGTAAATTTTCCAGGGACCATAGTTAAGGATGGAAGCAAATGCTTCAAGAGAAATACTTGGAAATATTCAATACTAAAAATCTGTACTCTGAGCAAATGTTCACGCAAAAAAACTTACGATTAGGTAATCAGGACTCAAAGCAAAACAGACACATTAAGTTGCCTTGATCCTAGAAAGAACCTCAGTAGGACAAAAATTAAACTATATTATTTAAACTTAGTTTAGGAAATGATGCCCAGGCAAAAAACAAAATTAGTATGATTTCACAAATTTTATATCTTTTTATGTTTACTTTTATATGAAGATGGCTGCTCAAACCAAGCATGACATAGTTCTTCAGTGATTAAGTTTCTCTCTAGCTTAATTTATTGCATTTGTTTCAGATCTAGTACTAACAAATAATTTACAGAAGTTTGAACTCGTGAGAAGGCACAAACAAAATTTTCTCTATTGACCCTGAATAAGGAAGTCTGTGGATTTCTTCCTAGCGCGTTGATTCAGAGTAAGCCAGTGTTGGCAGTTAAGTGTACTGACCCAGGAATCATATAAAGTAAGTCTGGAATACAGTTATGTGATCTTAGGGAAAGTCATTTTAAAATTCTCATCCTTGTTTCTCATTTTTTGAGCAGGGAAAATAATTGTTCTACCTTACAAGGTGCTTTCTGAGGGCAAACTGAAATAAAGTGTTAAAGACCTGGTGTATAGTGAACTGCTCAGAAATGTTAGATGCCGTGAGCTACTACAAATACATACCTGCTGGAGATCTTTCCTCGTTCCCTGACCCGAGGTATTCCCCACTTAGAGAACTTGGCTCCGAAGCTGTGTGTCTACACATATGTCCACAACATGACGTGTGTTTATGTGGAGAGGGAAGAGGGTTCGTTTTAGATATAGAGAAGAGTTGCAAAACTACGATACAATTATCAAAACCTAAGAAATTCCTTGGTCAATTATCTTAACAAAGTGCAGAATTTACTCAGGTGTCAACACTCATTATTTTCCATTTTAAGTCTTTCTCTATTCTCAATGATCCCACATTGGCTTTACTTACGTCTCCAAAATCTCCTCAATTTTCGAAAAGTCCCTCAGCCTTTCATGCCTTTACACTGTAGCTGCTAAATATAGAGCCACTGGGCACATGTAACTCTGGAAAATGTCTCTCCATTTAGGTTTGGTTTGATGTTTTCTCGTGATTTTCATGAAGTGTTTGTATTGTTGGAAGGGTAGCTCAGAAGGAAAATGTGCCCTTATAAGGAGCAGCATAAGAAGTATTGGGTTGTATGTACTATTGGGGATGTTACCTTGATTATTCGACTAAGTTGATACTCCCCTGTAAAAATTGTACTATTGTCTCCATTTATAAATTTACCTAAATATTCAGGGGAGAAAGAAAATCTGAGACTATGGTATATATCAATGTTTCAGCTTTCAACTATTCACCGACTTCTTTTAGCATCTCTCCATGGATTTGCCTATGGAAAATTATTGTGGTGTTCCAACAATGATTTTATGCTTTTCTCAATTCCTTATATAATTTATTAACTAGTGGCCCGGGTACAAAAATTTTGCCATGGGTGGGGAATAAGGAAAGGAAAAGGGGGAGGGAGGAAGGTTGTCCGCTCAACCTGGTCAGCACCACTCCAATCTGGACCCCCCAGGATAACCGGCACAAGTCGGATATCCCATCTCACAATCCAGAACTGCTGGCTCCGTAAACCGCACGCCTGTGCCTGCCTGATTGCCCCGAACTTCCTTCTGTCTGCCTGCCAGCCTGATTGCCCTAACTGCTCCCCTTCTGGCATGATTGCCCCTAAACCACCACTGCCTCTGCCCTTAGTCTGCCCTGCATACAGGACATATGAATACCCTCCTCCAGCCAAACCACAGGCTCCTGGGGTCCGGGCTTCCCTCCCTCTGTCAGCCCTAGGCGCCAGATGCCGCTGTCAGCTGCAGGGGATGGTGTGGGCAGTTGAGCTTCCGCCTGTGGCTGCAGCCCACAAGTGCTGATGCCCGGGACCGCAGGGTTTGGGCGCCTTTTTCCGTCTCCCCGGGCACAGCAGCCACAGATACTGTTTGCCCAGGACTGCGTGGTGGGCAGCTTCACCTCTCTCCATCTACCATGTCTGTAGCCAGCCGCAGTTTGCTGGCGCCTGGACTGTAGGCCAGAAGGCGACTTCTTCGTCCTCTCCCCAGGGATGCAGTGTGGGCGAGCATTCCAGCTGGCTGCAGCCTGGGATCATGGGGCTGGAGCCTTCTTTCTTCATCTCCCGGGTCAGTAGCTAGCTCGGGATGCTGAGGGCCCAGTTTTCTCCATCTCCCCAGGAATGTGGGGCAGGCAGATGTGAGGCTTCTACTGTTGGCTGCGACCTGGGATCAATGGGGCATGCGGCTTCTTCATCTCCCAGCCCATGCTGCAGTCAGCCTCAGCGCTGAGGCCCGGTTTCTCCGTCACCCCAGGATGTGGGGCAGGGCAATGTGAGGCTTCTGCTTGCTTGGCTGCACCCTGAGATCACGGGGCAGGCGGCTTCTTCATCACTCCGGGCTGCAGCCAGCCTCAGCGCTAGTGCTGAGTTCGTCTGCCCCCACAGGCCAAGAGTGGCGGGGGGGAGGGGTGGGGGGAGGGCGGGCTGCTGCCATGGTTTTCAGTTAATTTGCAAACTCCCATCAGATTGGGCTGGTAGCGTAGCAGATGATGAAATTTGCATGTTCCTCTTAATTAGTGTAGATTGGAATTTTTCTCAAGGAATAATGTTCATGTTCTTCTCCATCTTTTGATTTTGGTATTCATAGAAATTTCATATGATTTATCCTTATTCTATTGTTTATGATCCATTACAAATTATTTTGTTGCTTAAATTTGTTCTCTCATTGCAACTGAGAGTTCTGTATGATCATTGTGTGGTACTTTATAATGTGCCTCCATTTTTAAGAACTCCTTATATTCTGTTGCCACAAATGCTTCAGGACCATCTTGTATTATCCATGCACAAATTCTGAAGATCACAACCAGTTCTTCCATGAGCCCTGTGTTCTTCTTGCTGAAAGTAGTGTTAAACAAGAATATGGGTTCAAGTGTGCTTTATGCTGCTGGGGCATCACTACTTTAAACCCTTCTCAGTACATAGCGCTAGAAAGTGTATGTAATGCTTACAACTTGTGCAACGAACACATAACTATATATATTTATTTCTGTATTCTGCTTATCTGAGTCTATTATAACATTAATACGTAATTTTTTGTAAATGAATAAAACTCTGCCCCATCCAACTCTATCTAGTATAAGAGGTTGAATCTACCGCTCTCCTTTATTGTACTCCCTCCCCAGCAGATAAAAACCTCGCCCTCTCGATAGCATAATAATATTATTTGGCTCAATCCAAGTACACAAAAAAAGTAATTTCAGAATTCCTAACCTAGATTTCCTGAGAAACACAAAATTACAAATTACGGACCATTATTTGATTAACATTGGTTTTTGGCCTTTACATTTTAAAGGTATCCAGCCACAACACCATTTTGCAATGTTTACTTAGGTCCGTTACTTTCTTTCTTCTCCATCTCTTTAAGTGCACTCATGAATTTCATTTCATATACAGTTGGCTTCGTTTGCCACAGTCTGCATAGCTTTCCCGCCAAAATATTGGTGTTATTTTCTTAAGCAAGTAACTCACTTATTGTGGTGGGGCATATATTTAGGTTTTTAAGAAATACATAGAATCATGTGTCCACCATCCACAAATCTCCACACCAGAAAGTACATCAAACACCCACCCCAAAATTTCTGCCACACTACATCCATTAGAACAACTCCTTTCCCATTCCCAATTCCATGCAACCACTCTTCTGTTCTCCTCCTTATAGGTTTGTCTTTTCCAGTGTATCATGAAAAACTAATCAGACAATATGTAGTCTTTAGGATTGTCGTGCTCTTTCACTTTAGGTAAAATGCATTTTAAGATGTCAACCATACTGAGTGGTTGAATCAATAGCTCATTCATTTTGCGTGCTGGGTCCGTATTACATGTATAAATGTAACCATAGTCTGTTTTATCCTGAGAAAAATAAAAATCAGGCCCTGAGTCCAAAACTGATCTTATTTCACAGCTAGGCAGCCATGTTATTACAAAAAGGGATCTTTTTGTTTTCACAAAGCCACACTGTTATCCTACTGACATAATCTTATACAGTAATATCCCCATGTCCAGGCAAAGCCCATGGTGGCAAACCAACAAAATACAAAACATCCTACTTCTCACAACTGAGTAAATGCCTCTTCTTTTACTAATTTCAGCTTAAACTTACTCTTGTCTGCCTCCTTCATAGGGAAGATTAGACTGTATTGGGGGCCCAATCCATAAATTGTCCACCTTCTTACTTACACCTAAGTCAGAGTGAAACCTCTTCTTCCTTAAGACTCTCCCAGAATTATTCAACAAACACCAAATCATAACACGAGTGGCCCAGATTATTAGATCTCTGAACACATCATAATCTGGCCCACTCAGTGTATATCCTATATCATAAAAGGCTCAAAAAGCAAATATCCCCTCGACCAGGAGTTTCGACCAGCAGGCAGGCCGGCCAACTTGCCCATTGTCCCCTCTGCCCGTGGGCCAGGCTGGCTGGACCCCACCCTTTCCCGAATTCAGTAACGCGGGCCTCTAATATATATATTTAATTTATTATATTTAAATTTACTTATATATACACTATATATTATTACCTTATTGTAATATTATATATTATTAATTTTAATTATATTATATTTACCACCAACCACACCACACACCCCACCACAACACACCCACCACCTCCACAACACACATTACATACCCACTGGAGAGGGCATAGATTTTATTGGGCGTTTCAGGAAGATCAAAAAGGATCATATGTTAAATTAAATATGGCCACCTTCCGGTGTAAGTTAACTTTAGGGCATTTCCGTTGTTAACTGAGGGACCCACCCTTCACAGTTCCCTTGAGGGTTTACGCACACATTTCCTAATAGGATAAGCCTGGGCTAACATGATTGCTAAGGCACCAAAAGTATAGGAAAAAAATTTATTCTAAGGTTAAAATCGGGTTGCCTGGCAGGCTGAGGGAGGGGGATATACAGGCAAGGGGCTATTAGGGGGATTTGAAGAAGGCAGGAGAGGAGAGGCCAAAGACCTGGGGGGACTAAAAGTAATCTCAGGTGTGGGAAACAGGAATAATGTGGGCTTTTCTTGTGGGATCGGGGGCATATTAAATATCTTATTCCTTTAGGTTTATAGTGATCATGTGTATAGAATATTTAACTGTAGGTTAAAAACAATTACCATTTGTAAGATAATTTAATTTTATAAATATTATTTACTTTTTCTTTAATGTCAATGGGTTCTATTGGAGGGAGTTAGTTTATGTTGCTTAAGGGATTATGGGGTTTAGGGCAATTTGTTTTCATTCATTTTATCCTTATTGAGTGCAGGTGCTTTACCATTTAGCTAAAAATTAAGTGTTTAAACTTTTTCATGAGCCTTGAATTTTTAGACTTTAATGTGTTTTTTTCCAAATTACGTGGAGTACCAAAGGGCTACACAGTGGGCTTTGGGGCTTGGTCCAAAATAGACTTACTTAATTATGTTACGTTATTTAATAAGCTATATTTCAACCTTTCTAGTAGTATAAATAGTATTATTTTTTTTTCCATGGTTTTTTTTATCGGTAGGGCAACTGCTAGAATACTTCAATAGACCTTTCATGTTACAGTCAGGAGGATTCATATAAAGGGGGGCCTTTTTTTAGGTGAAAAACCAAAAATGTAAAAATTACATAAAAAAGTTATTTAAAACGAAAACTTTGGAAACTGGATTGATTTAACCTGTAGGGAGAAATTTTAGGGATGAGGTAGATATTGTTAAGTATCTTTCCTTCAGGGGTACGGTTCCCCCTAAAACTGGTGGTTTTCCATTTTCGGTTTTTTCATTCTTTTTACATTGATAACGAGGGAAACAAAGGATTGTTTCCCTCACGCGGAAAGAGGGGGAATACATTAAAAAAAAGGGGTGGGACTTGGATCCAAAGAAGGGGGATTAAGAAACCCCTGCCGCCCAAAATAGGTTTAACATTTTTGGAAATTGTAAAAAATCTTTTTACCTTTGTTCTTTCCTTTTTTTTGTTTGGAAAAAAAAACGATAGGGGAGTTTCTTGGGGTCCAAAAATTCCCAATAAAGTGGGGCAAGGAAAAAAAGTCTTAGGGTGCCCGGGGGTGGGGCCTTGCTTTTGGTAAACCCCAAGAAAATAAATTGGGGTGTACAAGGGGGGACAGCAGCGGTGGAGCATTGGGGTCTCCTAGTTGAGGTATTGTTAGGTAAAACATGGAGGAATATTTTAAAAAGAAACAACAAAAATTTTTGATTATATAAAGCTTGGGCTTTACCAAATCTTCTTTTGAGATGTATGGGATCAAATAAACATTTGTTAATATTATAATTTATAGTGGATAATGGAAATAACTACAAAAAATCTAATTAGGGAGGACGGCGTGGCTTTCAATTCTTTTTTGGATAGGGCTATTGGAAATGGAGGCTAGCAAGGTTTATGACTTTTTAATCCCAACTGGGGTCCCACTTGTTTTGGAATTTAGCCCAGGGTCAGTTTTACCCCCACGGGGCAGGAAAGTTCACTATTTATTCTAGTGGGCACGATTTTGATTTTTGATCTTGTGAACTGGCTGCATATTACCTAGGCCCCCACCACTCAAGGGAAGCCCACTAAAGAAAGTATTCATTTATGGGTTGGAAAGAGGAAGACGGGGAATGGGAACAGTTTTAGGGGACCAGGAGGTAGGGGGGGAAGTTTGGGGGGGTTCCCAGCTCTGCAACAAATTAGGCTGTTTTTCCTTAGGCAAGGTCATCTATAATTCTTATGGGGACACTTATGTTTAGGGACTCTAAGATGGGGACATTATTTCTAGATCTTTAAGGGACCATTTATTCAAAAATTGAACCTCAAATTTACCTCTTTTTGCCTATTTCAAATTAGCAGAGAGGAAAAAGAATTAATAAAAAAAAAGGGCAAAAACTACCCTTTTTCATTATAAAAACCCCCATGTTTTATCCTCTTTTTCTTTTGGTCAAGTAAGGGTTTATCAGAGAAGCTGAAGAAAATGAAGGGAAAAATCACCAGGGGAGGAACTTTACTCCACCACACAACTTCCAAAATAAACCAAGCTGGCCTTGTGGCAAAAATTGGGATTTCATTTTGTTTTTCAGGCAGTTATTGCTAATCTAGACAAGCTTGAGGGGCTGTAGAATTAATTGAAAAACGGGGGGCCCCTTTCTGGTTCCCAAAAACTTTTTCATCTGTGAAAGGGTTGGGTGGAGTTTTTCAGGAAAATTTCATTCAATTGAGGCCTAAAAGCCAGGTTTAACCCAACGATTACAAAAAGGGGGGGGGAACTGCCAATGGAAAAGGGGGGGTGGGGGACCCCATTCCCACCCGGCCATCCTTCTTTCTATGGGCTTTAATACCTGCCCCAGCACATGGGGGGATCTAAGGGAGGACATGTAGCTCAGGTGGGCCCTGATAAAGGCCTGAAACAAAATTTTACTCAGGAATGTGAGGGTGGAGGTAAATCTTTTAATTGTTATTCTTTCCTAACAGGTGGGGGGGGACAGTTTGTTGATTTTAGGTTTGTCTTTTTCTCCTTTTCTAATGGCTCACTTTCTGTCCCACCAGTTGGGTTTCAGTTTTCCAATTAAAAAAACCAACTCCTTTCTGTTTTTTTTTAAAGGGTGGTAGTGTTCTATAAGAGCTATTCCACTTAAAATGTCATTGGTTTGGGGGGGGACTTACCATTTTTGACTCTATATATGTCCCCCACTATATTTTTCTCCATTTTTTAATTTTATTTTCACTGTTTCTCATTATATTTAACAAACAGGCGTTGTTTTAATGTAATTTGCTTTCCCAGTTATATGGGGGGTCCTGTTGGCAATAAGGTGGGGGGGGGGGACAGGTTACGGGGAGGCATTAATAGTTTTTTCAGGATCATTTTAAGTTTTTTTTGTGTTCACCAAAATCATATTTATTTTTTTAAAATACCTAGAGGGGCCCCAATTGCAAACGGAAATTGTTCGTTGCCCAGGGGGGTGGGGGGGGGTGTGTTGTTTTGTCCTCAAGGCCCAGGCTGCAACCCATCTCCAATTCTGGGGATCCCTTTTTCCACCCCAACTCCAGGGGGACTTTCTGGACTTTTCTCCCAAATGGCTTGCCTATGCCTTGGCTTTCCTGGGATTTGCCCCCTAAAACCAGTTCTGTTTGCCCCAAATGTGCTGTCAACCCCCTAAAAAACCACTTCCATGGCCAGGCCTGATTGACTGGTCTTTAAACTTCTTTCCCCTGGGCCAAGCCTTGTTTTGCCCCCAACCCGTCCCTCCCTTCTTGGGCTGGCTTGGTTCACCCCTAACTGCCCCTTCCCACTTCGCCAGGGGTGAATTGCCCCCCAAACTGTTCCCTTCCCTTTAGGCAGGGGGGGGCCTAGGGTGACTCCCAACAAACTGCCCTTTTCCCTTGGCAGGGGCCCCTGGGTTGTCCCTCTTACACACTTTTGCCTTTCACCTTGGGCTTGCGTGATTGGGCCACAAAACGGGGTTTTGGCCCCTGGGGGCAGGGGCCTACTTTGCCCCTTCCCAAAGCCCTCCCCTGCGGGCCAATCGGGTGGGTGGGGCCCATTTTCCTTGTGGTGGGGTCTCTTAATGGGGGCAGGATCTTTGGGACCCATTTATGGGGCAAAAGGGCTATTTTTTATTGTGGGTGTTGAGAAGTTGGATTGGAATCAAATTCTGATATATACTCTTTTTATTAGATTTTAGGGGGGATAGAGGCGCCTGGGTACCTGCAATGGGTGGGGGGGCCAAGGGCCTGGTTTGACCCCTTGAAGGGTGGGAGTTCCCGGAATCAGGGTGGGGGTTCCTGTGGGGTGGTGGGGGCGGGGCCTAGGGGCTCGAGGGGGGTCCTGTGGTGGTTGCAGGCCCGGCCTCGCCCCCCGGCGGTGGGAACCAAGCCTCTGGAGGCCCTGGTAAATTCGGGAGGTATACAAAATATAAAAAATGAAAATAAATAAAAAATATAAAATTATTCTAATTTAAATATAATAAATTTAAAATAAAATAAAATGGCAATAATGCAGATAAAAAAAAATAAAAAGCCCTAAAAATAAAAAATAATATAAAATATCAAAAAACACATCTCGAGTAATTTAATTTACATTTAAAATTAGAATTAAAATAATAATAAAACAAAATTACTCAAATAAAATAAAAATTTAATAAAAAAATCAAAAATTTATTTATTCTTTCTACAATTGAATACACATTTTTTGTTAGGCCTGGGAGGCAAGAGCCCAAGCCTCCTGCATGCCTCAGGGAGGTGGCCAAAGGGGGGGGTCATTATCTGTTGGAATTAATTTTACCCCTTCGAGAATTGGAATAAAACTTTATGTACCCCCCTCTTGAAAGTGGAGGGGGGGACTTGTCCTCCAATTGCCAGGGAAACCCACAAAAAGCTCCATTCCTTCTGCTCTCTGTGGGGCCGGCAATAAACCCCAATCTTTGGTTGGGGAATTAAATTATGGCATAACTTTGCTCTGGATTTGGTGGTTGGGTGGTAGGCTGTAGTTGGATGGTTTAATTTTGCTCTTATTACTTTTTATTAGGATTAAGGATATGGGTACCAAATTGGTGTTGGTTTGTGGTGTGTGTGTGTGGTTGTGTTGGGCTTAGTGGTGTGTTTTGCCTACCTTGATTTTTTCACTGCATGCGTGTATGTCTTTGGGTTTGTATATTTGGATGGTTGGGGGCTTTTCTTTTTCTTCTATCGGTTTGTTTATTCAACTCCCTTTGTTCTAAAATTTTAGATTTGCCTATTACAACATAATTTCAGGTTTTTTTTCCCTGTTCCTTTGGGTTTTGTGTGGTTCTTGGTCTGGTTTTTTTCTTGGCCAATACCATGGGCTTGTTATTTGATTTTTACTGTACTCTTGTAGTATAAATTTGAAATCAGGGAGGGTTGTGATACCTCCTGCTGCATTTTTTTTCCCCTCACAATTACTTTTGGGGTCTATTTTGTGGGTATTTTTTTTTTTTCTGTTGGTTCTTATACAAACTGATTGCTTTTTTTTGTTCTAATTTTTCTTTTTAAAAAAATGCTACTAGGAATTTTGATGGCGTGCGATTTAAATCTGTATATCGCTTTGGGTAAATTGTCCATTTTTTAAAATAAGTGAATTCCTCAAAAATTCCATTAAACATAAAAATTCATTTTCTATTTTATCTGGGTCTTTTTTTCAATCTCTTTTAATAATGTTCTTTGTAGTTCCCCACGGGGGGGGGAGGAGTTAG